>PVKU01008260.1:0-75947 GCA_004027475.1 Anoura caudifer
TTATTTTTTTAAAAAGATTTTTTTATTTATTTTATCTTTAGAGGGGAAGGGAAGGAGAGAGGGAGAGAAATATCAATGTGTGGTTGCCTCTCATGCATCCGCTGCTGGGAACTGGCCTGTAACCCAGGCATGGACCCTGACTGGGAATCGAACCTCGATTCTTTGGTTCGAAGGCCCACACTCAATCCACTGAGCCACACCAGCCAGGGCCTAACCTGCTTCCTGTTGGTGTGTCCTATTCCCTCATAGCATAGATAAACCCTTCACTGGCTTGTTTCTAGGGTGCTCCTAGAGATAAGACCACTGAAATCAGTCAAAGCTGAGATACAGAGAGACCCATTCACCAAAGTTTTTAATTTTTTTCATGTTTATTGATTTTAGAGAGGAAAAGAAAAATATCAATGCAAGAGAGAAACAGATTGGTTGCCTCCCATGCATGCCGACTGGTAATGGAACCCGCAAGCTAGAAAATGGAACCCGCAAGCTAGAAATGTGCCCTGACCAGGAATCAAACCCCCAAACTTTTAGTGCACAGGATGATGCTCCAACCAACTGAGCCACACTAGCAAGGGCTCACCAAAGTTTTTAAAATATCGACTATTAAATATCAAGCATATCAAAAATGTACCCATGACCATCACTCAGCTTTAATAAACCCAACCCTTTATCACTTTTGATACATTTTAGCGAACACATTACAGGTACAGTTGAAGGCTTCCCTGTGTATTCTTGAACCACATTTTCTCCTACCACTCCAGACGTAAAACAAGCCAGATTTGGGTGCTTGCCATTCTCATACATGTTTTTACACTTTATGTGTATATCAGTCTTTGCTTTCATGTTCTAAAATAACTAAATCTTATCACATAGTACATATTACTTGGCCATTTTAACTCATCATTGTTTTTGAGATGTAGCCAAGTTAATACATATATTCTGTATTCATTTTAACAACCAAATACTACAAATATACAATTTGTTCATTTTCTAATGGACACTGATTCCCAGTTTTTACAGTTAAAAACAATACTGACATGAATTTTCTGGACATGGCTTCTTGAGCACACATGCCAAGCATTCTTGTAGAAAGTAATACCCAGAGACTGGGTTAGTGTATAAGCATCTTCAAGTAGATTTGTTGTTGCCAAACCACACTCCAAAGTATGACTTAAATTTTACTGCCACCAACAAAGATGAAAGCCCCTTGCTCCAGACCCATCAGCATGTGGAGGGGTCAGGTTTTCAGTTTTAATTTTTGCCCATCTGATGGCAGTGAAATGGTTATCTCAATGTTGTTTTCGTTTGTAACTCTGATTAGTAATGAGATTAAGCATCTTTTCATGCGAACTCAGGAGTCCTCATCTGTGACTTGCCCATTTACATCCCTTGTTTATTTCCTTGATTTATATGAAATCTTTTGTCAGTTGCATGGCACACAAATTTATCACTTCCCTTTTTGTTCTTATGTCTACTCCAATGTCATATCTTTGCTTTTCTATAGGTTTAAAGTTCTCCTTTTGTTCTTTAATCCATTTTTCTTAACACAAGGAATCTGGATAAACTGACAGCACAAGTTGTGCTATACGCCACTGATATCATTTAATTACAAGTTATATTCACCTTTCAAAAGTGATATATTTTTTAAATTTCTATTTATTGATTTTAGAGACGGGAGTGAAGAGAAAGATGGATTTGTTGTGGCACTTCTATTCAGGCATCCATTGGTTGATTCTTCTATGTACCCTGGGCAGGGATCGAACCCACAACACTGGCACATTGGAACCAACTGAGCTACCCAGCCAGGGCCTCAACATGATGTGTTTACCAGAAGCTTGGTTTTAATCTTGTATAGATATTCTAAATACTTATCTCTATGCTATGAGATAATTTTCCTTACCATTATCTTTGAATCTTGGACTGTTAGCATCATCTACTTTAAAACTAATTTGATACTTTTAATGAAAGAATCTTAATCTAAAGAATAGGTTTCATATTTTAACAGAATTTATCATAGCTGCAGACCATTTGTGTGCTTCCAGTATAAGCATGAGTATTAAATTTCATTCCAAAACACAGTGAGGTGTACCAGATTCCCAAAATTTGAATGTGTACTTTATACACTTTGCATGTTAAATATACCTTCATGGATGTAAGTACAGTATATAGGGCAAAAAATTCCCTGTACTTTATCTTAGCCAAAACAACTCAGAATGTTTCAACACTAAATGTAAACCAGAAATAATGACTTTTTAACCATACTTATGTGCAATTTAAACCAATGATAAATATCCATGCAGTAAGGCTATAAAATGTTCATAATAAAAGATTTTCTGTTAAATATAAGAAAGCTTTTATATATCTATTCCTCACTTACATAGGGTGTTTTCACAGCCATTCTTTATTGCCTCTTAAAGGATCAAACATCATAACCAGTCATTAAGAGTTTTACATAGACTCACCAGTACCCTAATAGTTTAATGTACCTATATACACATTTTACATAAGAGTCAAAACTTACATTCCAGTTATTAATATAAATGTCTTGCTGAAATCTCATTAAAATGGTTGCCATTTTCCAGGGATTTAAAAAAATAATAAAATCAGTGGAGATTTTGATTCATTTCAAATATTTTTTGAGTATTTATTCTAGGCCAGGCGATAAGGATAAGGAAGTTATCCTGCTTTCATGGAGTTTACAATCTAGCAAAGAATCTAAGGATGATAAATGAAAATATTTTACTTCTTCCTTTGCTTGCAACCTGTTATATTTTTTGCAAGTTGATTCTGTAAATGATTCTGATGAGAAAAATCAGCTTCCCTCTTAATTTGAAGAATCATCTTTATCTTCATACTGCAAAAGAAAAGAGTATTTTTAAGATTGCCCCAAATATGTGAATAATCACTCAGTAGAAAACCGAGTAAACCATTTAAAATTTAAACATAAGTGACTTCAGTAATTCACTAGAGCTCTTTCTTACATAGCCCTAGATCAGTGCTATTCAAATATTATTGCAATCAAAGGGTTTTCTATAAACAATATCTCCATGTCACCCTGGCTGGTGTGGCTCAGTGGACTGGGCACTGGCCTGCAAATCAAGAAGGTGGCGAGTTCGATTCCCAGTCAGGGCACATGCCTGGGTTGTGGGCCATGTCCCCAGCTGGGGGCATGAGAGAGGCAACCTATTGTTTCTCTCGCACATCGATGTTTCTTTCTCCCTTCCCTTTCCCTCTCTCTAAAGATAAATACCAGTAAGTAAAATTTTTAGAAAACCAATATTGTCATGTTTCAAAATTAATTTAGTTTTTTTTAATCACAGGTAAATTTTCTTAATCCAGCATTACTACCTCTTTGTAATTGTTTGACTCCGCAAAAATCAGAAGGCACTAATGGACAGCCAACCCATCCCATGGTGCTCTGAGTGAAGACAAGTCAGCTTTAATATATGATGGACTAAAATCCCACTACCTAAGGCTCCAAGCAGTGAGAGGAACGGCCATCAAAGCTTACCTCCAACCATTTTAACAAACATTTTAATAAATGGTCTAAGAAATAGTTTTTTAAGGCATCACATGACTCATTGGAATCACTTGATCACACCTAAATTTTTAAAGAGTCAGTCAAGAACAAAAAGAACCATTAAACATCAACTGGTCCAGCTAGATAAACAAAATGAAAAATTAAATGATAAATTAGTGGCAAAAATGATTAACTAAAGAAAATGTTATCTGACCAATTATATAAAGATACACACTATAGTCCTTACTACCATATTTGCTTAATTCTAGAATTAAATTAGGCTTTAAGGTAAAAGATAATGAGGAAGAGGCCAATTGGAAGATGCACATAAGCAAAAAACAGTCTCCAATGTGTTATGCAGATATAAGAAATTGCCAGGTAGTATAAAACCTAAGATAAATATACACATGAACACTGATAAAACAGCAAGCATCTATTGAGCATTTACCGTATGCTTAACAACCTTCTAAGCCCCACTCATTTATTAATTTAATCTTCAAATTCAAGAACTATTCCTTTGAGTCAGATACTAGCATTTTTTTCTTCTAATATATAAAGACGCTAAGACACCAAGGTGTTAAGAAACTTGCCAAGGTTACATAGCTGGTTAAGGGTTTGAACCCAGTTTGACTCCAGAACCCATGTGTACCTACTATACTATGCTACCTCTCAACATCTTTACATAATTCACTTTAAAAAAAAATTAAATGTGTAGCACCTTAGCAGAACTAGCCATGTCACAAAGCTGAATTTTGAGAGATACGTATGTCAACGCATCTCAATTTTAACATAAGCCTTACCATAAAAGAAAAATGCAGTTGGCATCTCTTACATATCCAGGACTCACAGCACCCAAGAGTTTCAAGGCTGGGAAAAATGTTTCTAGAAAAAAACTGATATCCAGTTCTGGCCTCCTGAAATTTCGTTTCTGTAAAAGACATAGCCAAAAGCTAAAAAAAGTATTGCAAGCGCTGATGTTACTTGGAATTATTTGTATTTCCTATATTTCACCCTCATATATACCTCTGTTCTCTGCTGAAACATGCAGGCACAGGTTGAAAAAAAAAAACAAGCCTGTCCCATATAGCTGCTTAAAATAGCTTTTGAAATTATATAATATACGAATACAATAAAGTCATAAAATACCGGTTAACAAGATCACCCATAGGACCCAATTCTAGAGACAATCCCCAGTATTTTGAGTATACCCTTTCAGATGATTTCTCAAGTAAATAAGTATATACAAAAGTTTAAGCAGAAAAAAGGATTATACGTATTGCTCTGTAACTTGCTTTTAACTTAATATATTATTAATACTCTTCTATTTCAAGCAAGGTAAAACTGTTTCATAACTTTTAAGTGACTGGATAATGGTGTATTATATGATCTTGACAAATTGATTTAACTAACTCAGGGATTCTCTTAATCTCAGACTAGTAAAATAGTGATTAGTTAAAAACTACCAAGTAGTTGATAGAATTATATCTGTTAACAGTGCTTTTTTTGTACCATTTAAATTTTTTAAAGATTTTATTTATTTATTTTTAGAGAGAAAAGAGAGGGAAAAAGAGAGAGAAAAAGGTTGTTTCTTGTACATCCCCACCTGGGGACCTGGCCCGCAACCGAGGCATATGCCCTGACTAGGAATCAAACCAGCAAACTTTTGGTTTGCAGGCTAATACTCAATCCACTAAGCCACACCAGCCAAGGCTGTACTGTTTGAATTTTTTGATGAAAGATTCTTGACCCTAATTCTGTCTATCTCAAAAAGATCTTTTAGTCAAAAGATCAAAGCACAACAAAGTGTTGTAGCATCAAATTTATAAAGATTTAGCAATTACTTGGGATCATGGGTTAGATCCCAGTAAGCATTCCAAGAAACAGAATACAGTTCAAGTGTTTGCCCCAGCTTTAGTCTGCTCAGAGCATGTGTTTAATCAGGATGATCAGCTGAAACACGGACTTAACATGCATTTCATCATGGCAAACTGTAAATGACTGGTGAAGGGCAAACCAACACCACCCCTTGTCCCTAGTCCAAGACAACCCTGTTAGGTTAGAACTAAGGCTTTTTCAACTACCAAATTTCAGCCTCTAAGAACACTGAGCCCTAAAACTTGCTAGGTAATTGGAAATCCAAATGAGGTAAAAATGAAGGTTTTTCTTTCACACTTACCTCTGGGAGCAGATGACTCCATCTTCTAGCGTATCTAGGAACAGAGTCGAACTACAGGATCTATCAACTACCTAGCCTCATCTGTGCAAAATTAAAAATTAAAAAATATGTAAAGGTTATGATTACAAGACTTGAATGCACACCAGCCTACTCCACACCCATAGACCCTCAAGGAAAATTGTTCATTCTTTATTTGGGTTTCTGTTCAGTAATATAAATGGACCCATCTATTTGCAAAATGTTATCAAATGCCCAAAGTCAATATTATATTAGTCCAGAACTTCTACACAAGCTCAGCTTTTTCTATAAATTTAAAAGTTTGGGCAAAATTGTACAATAAGTCTAACCAACTTCTGAAAGCTTGTAACAGTCAACAATCTCACAAGAGAACAGGTATGCAAAGGGTCATTTGCTGGCTGCAGAGCTGGGCAGCCATGGGAACAAATGCAGGGAGATGAGGCATCAGTGGCAGAGGTTACTGCCAGCCTGTCACCTCTACAGGTGTGTGACTGCAGAACACATGTAACCAGTCATCAGATTCACAAAAACCCTTTAAAAAGTGCATGTGTGGAGGGGGGCGGAGGGGAGAAGCTAAGATTCAGACAAATGAGAAAATAATTCAGAATAATGTTTTTTCAAAGCATGTTTCAATTTCATTTGAGCCAAAAATTGATTATATTTGACCTTTATTATTGGTGAACTTACCCTCACAATAAACTAAAGAAAACCTTCCCTTGACCTAGCAAAATTGAATTCACATCACCTGCAGCCCAAGTTGGCCATACGAAGGCAATATTAGAAATTTTAATTTCCTCTTCCAGAGCTTGAGTGTTATCTGAACTTGAAAGTGAAACAGACTGGGCACAAAATTCATCATAGCAGGCCACCCTCAGACTGTTCCCTATTTTTTTTTAATGTATTTTATTGATTATGTATTACAGTTGTCCCATTTCCCCCCTTCACTCCCCTCCACCCTGCATGTTCCCTATTCTTCACCCAGTTATTAACTAGAGCATTTTTCTCTTACACTCAATGATCATTTAAAACTTATTAACTAAAATTATTACAATTATATTTTTATCATGTCCCTTTTCATGCAACATTGTCGAGATGAAAAACTCTTGTGAAGAAACTCGCCTTGACTGGTATGGCTCAGTGGGATGGGCATCATCCTGCGAACTTTGGTTCAATTAAGGTCAAGGCATAGGCCTGAGCTGTGGGCCAGGTCCCTGATTGGACAGGAAATCCATCGATGTTTCCTCTCTTTCTCCCTCCCTTCCCTTCTCTCTATAAATAAATAAACAAACAAATAAATAAATCTTTAAAAATAAATTAAAAAATAAATAAATAAAACTTCATAACCTCAAATATAATCTAGCTGGAAAAACAGGACTCATGAAAATTAATGTCCATGGTAAGTACCAAATAAGTAGTGGAGAGACCAAGTACTGTCAGGAATCATTGGGTAAGGAAGACTGCATGAAGAAAAATGTAGGTCTTAAATGAGCCTTAAAATTGCACTTATAATACTGTATTGTATATTGGAAAGTTGATGAGAGTAGATTTTAAAAGTTGTCATCACAAGAAAAAAATGCATTAACTAGGTGTAGTGATGGATCTGAGCCAGATTTATTGAGATGATCATTTTGCAATATATACAAATATTGAATCATGTTGCACACCTGAAACTAATATTATCACTAACTTCTCAATTTTTTAAGTTGCACTGTCCAGTAGGTTATACCACACACAGCCATGTAAATTAAAATTCAGTTAAAAATAAAATTCTTGCCCTGGCTGGTGTGGCTCAGTGAGTTGAGTGACAGCCTGTGAACCAGAGGGTTGCCAGTTCGATTCCCAGTCAGTGCACATGCCTGGGTTGCAGGACAGGCCCCCAGTAGAGGGCGCACAAGAGGCAACTACACATTGATGTTTCTTTTCCTCTTTCTCCCTCCTTTCTCCTCTCTCTAAAAATAAATAAATAAAATATATTTTTTAAAAAGTTTATAAAAATTCTTTAGTCACAGCCATTTTTTAATTGTTTAATATCCACATTTGGCTAATGGCTACCAGATTGGACATTACAAATATAGAACATTTCCATGACAGAAAGTTCTGTGAGATAGCAGTGCCTTGAATGGTAGATATAACTCAGTAAGCTGATAAAACTATAGAAATTGTTTTACTCAAACCTCACAATGACCTTTTCTTGTGAAGTTTACACAAACTTCACAAGAAAATTTGAGGCTCAGAGAAGTTAAATAAATTTTCTAATGTCACTGAGATAGTAAAAACTAGGACTTAAATCCAATTCTGTCAAGACTCCTTATTTTCACTTCAGCGTGACCTGAGAAGCAGAGCTACAGAAGATGGTTTGCTCTGGAATGCAATAACGTACTGCAGGTTGGAAAGAAACTGAGGTGTTGCAAGTACCTCGGAATGCTTTAATTACTCAAATATTTCCAGATCAGCAGCATTTCCGATTAACTAAGGGAGTATAGACAGGAAGCAAGACATGAAGTCAGAGGTTTCTATAGTTTTAATGTCTACCTCAAAACTCCATGAGCCAAATACATCTCACAGAAGAATCATTATAGATTTAAAGGTGCAACTGCTCTACTTGTCTCATCTCACAAACAAAACCCAGATTGCAAAGGGGTCTTAGCACACAATGCAAAGCCTGGCACATAAATTGTGATGCCCTTCCTAAACTGTGATGCTCCATGCAGGATTTTAATCACGCTTCAGCAAGTGTCAGTCTACCACGTAAGGCCACTTCACGATTACCGAGTATTAGTATAAAGCACCATATTTTGCCGTGTGAAACGCACACTTTCTTGCCCAAATATTTGAGGGAAAAATAAGGATGTGCATTATACCTGGGTAGTACTAATTCCATATGTAATGTTAAATGTTAACATTCAATTATGTAAATGTTAATTATTTATACTTATGTGTTAAAAGTGTAATTCTAGAAGGCAATAACAGTATCCGTATGCAAAATACAACCCTGGAATAAAATAATCGGTTTTGTTTCTAAATATAAATAAATAAATAAATAATTGAATTAAAAATTAAAACAAAAGGTTCTTTTTCCTGAAAGTTTAGGCCAAAAAAAATGGGTGCACTTATACATGACAAAATATGGTAAATATTTTGTAAATACCCCATAAATAATCAATGACCCACTCGTTTTGTTTTCTGTGGGAAGTGGTTCAAAGTACTAGGGCTTACGGCCAAAGGGTTCACTTTATGTGAACAGATGATTCATGAAGGCCTGATACAAACTACAAACTGTTAACACTAAATCAACCGATGCTTCTGTTTTATTATATTACCACGCAATTTTACTCAGTGCCTACTGTGTGTCTAGCAATTCGGGTTAGTATAGTAACTCAAAGAACCTCCTATCTCTTTTAGATAGATTAGACACACACTCCTGTGACAGAGAACGCTTTAAGGCATCATGTCTTGGTCAGAATTGAAGTACTTGCCTTTATGGTCCCATCAGCCCGTAACTATTCCCACTGAAAATGTCCAAATCCAAGCCCACTTGATTTTTAAGGGGTCCGTAGCAGATTTACATAGAGGCTTTCAGAGTGCCGCTTCCGGGCTAGCACGCAGAGCGCTGAAGACCCCAGTCGTTCTTCTCCAGTGGATTCCATCTTTAACCTGAAGCAAAGGAAAATACAAAACTGTAGAGGAATGCAGGAGACTGTTCTGCATAGCGTGGGCCCAGCTCCCACTCAGAGATGCACAGGACCCACGCCCACAGACAGGTTCTCCCGTGGGGAATCAGGCCTGCACTGTGCCTGGACTTCTGTGAGACTTGCCTTTGCCAAACTCCCTCACCCTGAATTGAGACAGCAAGTGCTTACTGTAACCTCCTAAAATCCACGCTAATCCTTGCAAGGACCAGTGTAACCCGTCCAACCACTTTTCCCTTTTCATTTGCAAATATCCTTCTTCTGTGATGTGATTATCAGCATCATCTCCTTTGTCATCTGTAAAAGGTAACCACCTAAAGCGAACCTGTGCATAGTAAATGAGGACCATCTTGTAATGTGCCAAGAAACCCAATAAAGGCCAGTCATGGCAAGGGCCAAGGCTTTTGCTCTCCTTCAGAGAAAAGCCATGCTGTCCCTTTTCCTCCACAGGACTCGGTAGTCCGTGTGAATGTCTCATTTCATCCATAATGATGCAGACACTGTGGGCTGGTGTCTGTATCAGAGGACGTATATGCTAAATTGGTTGCTTGGCATAGTTCTCTTTTAGAGATAGGGCACTCTCTTCTATAGGGCACTACTATCAAACAAACTCCGAAGTTTGGTTCCCCAGCTACTATTAGCTATTTTAGCCAAGAACAGTGATTATTTTAACCTTTCAGTGCTAGACAAATTCATTCAGAGTGTATGTAAAACAAAAGTATTGAGATCAGACACATGACTAACCTGTGTAGTTCACCCCAAGAGAACTACCATTTCGACCAGTTGCATTGCTGGTGGAACAAACGAAATGCTTTGGGTCAAAACAGCAGGAATTAATTTAACTTGAAACCAGGATGCAAGAGGAAGTAAAGCCTTCTACTCTGTTAACTTGATATTTTATCTACTTCTTACTTTGTCTATCTTTGAATATATAAAGCACTTTCATATATTACCTCATTTTGCAAGTACTATGTCATCTCCATTTTACAAATAATGTAAGCAAGTTTAGAGACTTAATGGCAGGTAACTTAGCTCAGTGGTTAAGATAATAGATTTAAGTTGGACAGAACTGGATTGAAATCTTGGGTCCCCTATATATTTGCTGTGACTTTGGGCTAGTTATGCAACTTCTCTAAGCCTCAGATACCCTTACTATAAAATGAGGACAAGTACCACCTACCTCTAATAACTGTTGTGAAAATTAAATGAGGTAAAATATAAAATACTTTAATATGTTGTTTCTATTAAGTGTCCAAGCTCAACCACCTAATGAGTAGAACTGCAAATATTCTGCCTAAAAATTTCACATTTTTCATAACAATCTTGAAGCCAGGAAAGTCATTCGTACACTCATAAGGTCCCTTCCAAATCCAAGATTTGGCATCTTTTAAGAAAAAGAATTGACTTCCTCCTTTCCCTCTTTCCCTACTTAATAGCGAAGACTCCAGTGTATTCTATGGAAAGTTACTCAACAACAAAATCATACTTCCACCAGAAAGAAACTAATTTTTTTTCCCATTGGCAAGCTTCCTAACTAAAAAACTAGATGTTTCACAAGACATGATCTTAGCCTTCCAAGACTTTAAAAACAGCTTTGGAGGGATTCCCAGAGGCTTCCTTTTTTTTTTTTTTTTTTTATTTTGCATGTTTATATCTCAAAAAACATTTCTGTTTTTCCTAACAATGTTAAGATATGAGTTTACTCACTCAACACCATAATTTCAGGAAGGTATCAGCACACATTTTGCTAAGTAAGCATTGAAAGCATGCTCCTTCTGCCCTTGTGAATACAAAGACCACGTGGTTTCTCTGGTCAATGTTATCGTTCCTTGTCAGCATTAGATCCCTTAAACAGAAGTGGGCAAAGAGGTAATCACATAAAAGCCATCAGCACAGTGTTGCTTTTAATAGAAAATTCTTTCGTGCTCAACCAAGATATTTATGGTGTTGGTTTGTTTCTAGTCATCACTGTGTGTACAAAGTAAATACAAGTAACAGGAAGCACTACACACTGAGAGTCCTTACAAACAAGCATCTAGCGTCCAGCACAAATAATGCCCCTTTTTTATTACAAAATCATAAGCACGTGATTCTGTAAGATAATATCACTCAAGCATACCATATGACATTTTAGGTGAAATGTTCAAATTAAAACTATAAATTATTACACCCATATTATTACCCTACCAACCACACTGAAGGAGGCCTTACTTCCTCCACACCCTGTATATCAAAACCCAACTGAAATGTCGTATGTGACAACTGACTTATGTATCAGATTATTCATTTTGGAGGAAATAACAAGACTGTAAACTACTTAAATGTCCAGCAACAAAGATTAAATAAATTATGGTTACATACATACATTAGATGACTATGTAACCATTATAAAGAATGTGCTCGGTCTTTATTTACTCACTTGGAAATCCTAGGCAGAAAAAGTAAGGAGGAGTATATACATAGAAGAGGCAGAGTATATACATAGAAGAGGAAAGGGTAAGTGCATATATTTGCTTATGTCTGCATAAAATAGCTCAGGAAAGATACACAGGAAACTGCTAACAGGTATTGGGGAGGGGAATCAGCAGGCTTAGCAGACTTCATATTGATCCTTTTTGAATTTTGAACCACATGAATATATTGCCTATTCAAAAAATCATATTAATTTAATAGAGCTTGAAAATGATAAAACTTATGGGAGGCCTACAACTAGCTATTACTACATTCCATATACCAGTTTACGTCTTTCTCACACCTTCTGCCTATAAAGGTAACAAATACAAATATTTTATTCAAACTAATGTATATTCAAGAGAAAAATGGGAATCAGGTGAAATTACACTCAGGGTCACTCAGCAAAACTATTTATGAGAAAAAAGACATACTAAATAAATGCATCACTTACTTTTAAAAGTTACCTAACATTTATTATACACCAACTAGTTCCTGGCCTTCATATATTTTGATCTTCAAAAGCTGAGCCTCGGAACAGTTCACTGACTCACCAAAGGTCACTGGAATGGTAAACTGAAGCACTAGAATTTGATTTAGCCTTGCACTAAGCTAAGGCCCCTGACCTTCTTTAGTACATCTGAAGCTTTTTAGGGCACCCTCACATTAAAACTGTAGCTCCTCTTAGGGCTCACTAAAATCATCTGACTTCAGTTTGCTGCTTAGTTTCTCTAAGAAAAGTGGAAGGCTCTGAGCAAAGACAACATCCCTTGCACCTTCTGCAAGTCCAGTAAGGAGCTGGGCCCTGCAGACACAGAAAAATTATAATGTATGAGTCTGAAGTCCTCCCAAGATCTATCCTCTCACTCGGAGATATAATTCAAAACAGGGGTAGGCTAATAACAACACTTTCTCCACCAAGTAAAATGAATCCAGGCATTAACCAGGAACACACGCACTGTGTACATGGAGCAGAGTCTATTGTTCCTAGATCACCAGGTCTAGGGAAGGAAGGCAGACCCATCATTGCAGGAGCCCACGTGGAATCAAGCCAGGCAGAGCATTTCACTGCCTTCCTCCAATGTTCACCAGCCAAACTGAACTGCCTTACGACTAACACACACACCCCAGTGCTGGCTTGAGATAAAGGCCTGTCACCAGGACACATGGCTGAAATGGAAGATAAATTCAAAACAATTAGGGGACAAAAGTGAGGGCACACTTACCACACCACCACTAACTGGAGAGAGAGAAAGCTGAGAAACAGGAAGTGGCTTTAAGAAGTAGCCTCAGAGCCTGATTGGCTAATGAATAAAGGCAGATACCCTCCTCCTCTACCTTCAAAGGTATTGAAATTACCCAACCCCCTCATTATGTGTTAATGAACCATTGATGCTATCTGCACTGTTTTAGGTTGAACTTTTTAAACCAAGTTTTCTTTTGAGTTAATGTACCTAGCACGAGCAAACACAGCCAACTCAGGCTACTTATGCATATTCTTGTTTAGATGGGCCTACTGAAAATAATTATTCCTTCTTATCCTTTGTGACCTCAGCATGGTTAATTTATGCAAGGTAATTTAAGTAAGGTTTCATTATAAACAGTCTAGATCAGTTCAAGTATCATTCAAGTTAACAGGCTTAGTGGATAAAAGGCGAGTGGTTAAAGGCTTAGCTTTGAAGTAAAATTTAGCTTTATAAACCAACCTTATTAACCCTTCTCTTTCTAGTTACTTTTCCACCATTTATTACCCCTAGCTCAAACCCCTTTGACTTGTCAATTTGTTACAAATTTATTGTTGTCTAAAAGACATAAAAGCTTCCTGCCCTAGACACTTCTTCAGGTCCCCACTCTCTTGTGACGTCACCCATGTCTGCACAGAAGTTCAATAAAATTTGTATGCTTTTTTCCTGTTCATCTGGCTTTGTCAGTTTAATATTCAAGCCCAGCCAAGGATCTTAAAGGGGTTGAAGAAAACTGTTTTCTCCCTTACAAATGAAAACCTCTATTTCAAGGTGCTGCACAAGGATATTCTGGGATGCATTTTATGTGAATTGTGATCATTTCCAGGATGCTTTCTAGCTGCACAATCTGGAATAAATTTCTTAAACTCTCTGAGACTCAATTTTCTCCTCTGAATCATGGTAATAGTGAGGCAGAATAGTGAGAAGCTAGGGCAAGTGGAATAAGGGGAACTGAGACAAAATAATTAAACAAGGCCAAACAATTTGGTAATTTAAAGTCCCCTAATGAATCAAGATATTATCTTCCTTAACCAAGGACACTTAGGAGCAAATGGTTTACACATTCCGGACCGTCCCTTGGGAGACCAGCCTTGGTCCCTGTCCCTCTGCAATCATGTTCTTTAAAAATAAAACCAACCAAAAAAAAAATAAATAAATAACCCTGATCCCTTTACACACATTTTGATGAATCGGCATATTGAAGGACATACCTGAAAAGCTAATGTTAAGACCCTGCCCTGAGACTTCCCCTAGGATATCAACTGGCCAAAGAAAGATTAAAAGCCTGAGCAGCTTGCTCTCCCTCCCAGGAACGTGCCCGCACTGCTCCCTTCCCCACAGACGTGCATCTCCTGAATTCCCCTACACACTCATTTTGATACATCAGCATATTAAAAATGTACCTAGAAAGCTGATGAATATTCTGCTAAAACCCTCCCCTAAGATTCTTCCTCACAGAAGAAAGACAAAAACCCTCAAAACAATGACCCAGCGTGGACTCACTCTAGATAATGCCCATGCCCCTTCTCAGGCATAAACTTTTTACTTTCCTTCTCCTAAACTCTAAGGGTCCACACAAGTCTTGCAACCAGGGCAACAGCAGGCAGCGGCAGCTCATCCTGGGCTTACCCGCTGAACCTGCCTTCAAGGCCTTTTTCTCTAACTTCCCAGTGAGCTTACTTCTTTTACTGTAACTTCTATTTCTTAGAAAGCCAAAACAGCCCCGCCTAGGATCTCTCCTTTTGCTTCTTCTATCTGAAGCCCTTCCTTTGTTTCACTGTCCCTAGCTTTCCCTAGCTTTAATAAACATACTCTTTTTTTTATTAAGATGTACTTTTTATTAACCACCTTCGAAATCCAAGGTATTGAACAGTGTTGAACTAACTGTATTTCAAAAGTTCCATAAATGGTTAATTTATTTTTTCTAGTTTTTTTTTTGTATTACAATTATGTTTTAGGTTTTTTAAATACATAGTTATTAAATATAAGCAGTTAAAACTTTTTGGCAATTTCTGAAAAGCAAATCAGCTGCTTAAAAGAGTTCAAATTCTTTAGCAATAAATCTGTGTCTTGTTTGTATGTATTAACTTTAGATATGAAGGAATATTGCATTTTCACAGTCAGTGTCCATTGCTCAAAAATGTAATCACACACATGGTTGAGAAGTAGAAGCTACAGTAATATGCAATTTTTTTTCCTAAACTATGTGTATCATAATATTGTGCCTTTTTTGGTAACATTATAATTTGAACTTAATCTATCATTTACCTACAATTAGGTTTGTAAAATTAAAGATAATTTGATATTTAGCAAAAAGATATATGATAATACAGAGACATATTTTATTAACTTTAAGTAGATCTATCTCTTTAACAGAGGTGGCAGCCTACAATCTAGTGGAGTTTGTGACACCAAATTATAGAATATGGTAAACATATTCTTAAAATCACCTGGACTCTGTTGTTAGATCTTTCATGCATGAAGTGAGGAACCCACACACTACCCATGGGCCGGAGGCAGACCCACTCCAGACCCAGACGCCATGCAGTGACAATAGTAATACCTACTGAGGACCTGTAAGAACTTTAATATCATAAATTGTAGCCAAAAATTTGTATTTTTGCTGCTTGAGTTTTGAAGTTGATTGCAGAGCATAATGATATATTTTTGGGCTCCAAACTGCCTGCGGAGCCAGCAGCCCCCACCCTGTGTTGACTGTAGTGTTTGATAAATTGTACTCCTTGCATCATTGTTGAATGATACTCCATGTACTATAACTGTGTGCTCAAAGACAGCCTTTTCAGTCTACAGGCCTGGGCTGAAATTAGGACTTGACAAATCCTTTACCGTATATTACCCTTTGTTCTCACCTCACAACCCCACTAGCTTGATCACTGAGTCAGCCAACCATTGAAAGTCCAGCTGCCCCCACGAACAGAAAACAAATGATGTAAGTTTACAGTCTTGTTTCCCCTAGCAACCTATTTTTTGATCAAGGGCTCCTTCCAACTTTTGCCTTTATAAACCAGGCCTATTCCCTCCATTTTGCAAAATAGGCTTGGTTCAAACTGAGGACTACATGTCCCCATTTGCAAATCGTTACCTGAATAAACTCTTCAAATTTCTTTAAAAGGTTAGCTCCAGATTTCTGTTGCACTATTTCCCTAACATATATACAAATATATGAAAGAGTCCAGCGTAATGACTAGTCCATAGTATATGCTCAATTCATACTCTCCTTCCTTCTTTGCTCATTACCCACTTTTGTGATTAGCAGAGATGAAAAAAGTAAATAAATGCTTGCATGAGTTTGCTTATACTCTTCTATTTGTCTGTACATCATACAACTCTTTTTGGATACAAGTAAAGCAATGAAAATCAGTTTTTGCTCCTAAATTTCATGTGGTTACATATCTACTCTCACCCATAATTTTCTACTTTAGCACTAGGAAGATTACCTTGCAGATTTTCTTTTCCAAAGAGAGGTGTTCCAGTGGATCATTTTGGAATCCCAGAAGGATGATTGTAGGAAATCACTGTAGGAAAACTACTTGAGTGAAGAGCTTTAAAATAGCAAGATAACATACATGGGCAGAGATTCACGGGCCCCAGGTGATCTAAGTCTTGAAAAGGAAAAGCTGCCCAATACTCTAGATTCTTGGAGAGAGGAATGAAGAAAGATTGGGTTACAAATGCTGAAATTAGCTGACTCTGCAGTCCTATATATAGGGGGTATTAAAAATGTGTGAGCCTTGAGTGGCTCTAAACGGGACACTTTTGGCCAGGCTTAGCACCAAGTAAGAGAGATCATCTGCCCTCAAAGAACCTTGCTGACCTACGCAAGGATCTACTTGATCAAGATGTTGATTACAACAAACACCATAAGTTAATGCAGCCGCACCACGTGACAGTGAGTGAAACAGACTCTGAGTTTGGGATGTTTTCAGGAGTCAGGCTGCCCCTCCCCCAACCACAGGTCTAAATATTCTTACAATTTAGGGGAAGAGAGAGGTGTGTCCTTAGTAAGGTGTTGGCAAACAACAGTCTCCTCGCCCTCCACACACACACCCTGAATTTGCAGAATTCATTTTGATTACATCTATACTCAACAGATGATATAAACATTATATAGCATCACAGATTTAACCCATTATCCCCAATTTATAGATTGCTTCAGCTACTAGAGTTGCATGATCTTATGTCTGAAGTAAATAATTCTTTATCAGGTCATGGGTGCTACTTTCTCAGTCCAATGTGATACAAAGCCAACCAACTGGTCATTTGGAAGAATCCCCATTTTAAAGACCTATTTGTTTCATCTTGGTTTCATAAATCCCACTTTTCATAAATTTTACTTTTTGAATATGAACACTTTCCCAGTAATTATGTACCTGTAGTTTAGCCTGATTGATCCATTTCCCTGTCATTTTAATATGTTGATCCAAACCAATCCCTTGATCCAAAAAGGTTGAAAGGACAAAAGGTTGAAAGGATTTTCAACCTTTTTCACCTAATTGTATGCATAAACTAATTCCTAAAAGATATCTTTTGCTGAGCTGACAAAAAGATTTGATTTATTCACCTGGATGGCTACTGCTGTGTTTGGCTATCGTCACTTTTTTTTGACAACCTAAGGAAAAATTGGCCTCTGACTAAAGAGTCAGGTATTGCATGTTTCAAAAATTCTTGGGCACACCAGTTGAAAATCACTGATGTAGACTACAGATAATATAGAAATTTGAATAAATCTTAGGACTATCACATTATAATCATGATACCACCTAAAATGCTCACTTGTTAGGATATGAAGCCTTGATTTGCACAATTAATTCTCTTTAGTTATCCTTATTTGGATTAATTTATCATTTTTCCTTAACATTTTTCAATTTATTATGACAACGATACAGGAAAACAGAAGAGTATAATGCATACCTATATGCCCCCATATGCATATTATGTAGATTTAACACTTGTCTATATTTTGTCATTTTTTTGGATTCTGTTACCCACAAAGCAAAAGAGGACGGGGGAGAGTAGTCTGAATTGGGTTATGAGGCCCCTTTGTAGGGTACCTCACCTCAGCCATTGAACTCACTTAGCTGGCCGTGAGTCTGTTCCAAGCTCCGGCTAGGGGGGCATCCGCCAGGCCCTTCCAGGGAGGGGTCCGTGGCATCTCCTGCCCAGTCTACCCTCGCGCGGAGACCCGCTTTCTGGGAACTCACCTCCCCGCAGCTCAGGGAGAGCCCTGTTAGGGCCGCTGTTGGCCCTTGTCTCAGACCTTCCCAAGGGACACGTGGTAGAGTGACGAAGTGCACTCAGTTTGTAGCCCCAGCGATGAGCTTCCCTCCGCCCTACGGAAGAGAAGCCTCCTCTGATGGAAAATATATGAGACCCATTCCTCAAGACCTTTTTTGGTGACGGTGACTTCCCACAACACACAGCGACATGCAAATGTCGTGGGGTGTGCCTCCACAGTCACGCGCGGACGCCGTCTTGCCCTTGCGCGCGCTGTGCATTCCCGCCTCTTGACTCTAGGCCGACGAATCCTGGGAGAGGGCTGTTGACGACGACATTCGGGCTCCATGGCGGCGCGGCGGCGGCGGCGGGGGGCCAGCGGCAGTCGGGCGCGAGGTTAGTGATTCGTTCCGGGGACAGAATGCTGGGGGGCGGGAAGTCGGGAAAAGGAACGGCGCCCTGCACTGCAGCCCCGCCCCTCTCTTACCTTTCCGTCGCATCCTGAGCGGCCCTTGGCTGCCAAGCTAGTTTTGCTAATACTAACTTGGTAATACTAGTTTTGTAAACACTTTGCAAGATTTGGGTTTTCAGGGGTTTGGGGATTACAGAATTGTGGACCCGCCACAACTAACACAGTGCCAGCCCTATTGTATACCTTCAATGTTATCCAATTAAACTAACTGAGGAGCATCATTATTTTATGTGCCACTAAGAAAGGAAAACGTGATTCATTGCTGACATGTCATCCATTGTAAGATGCATCCGGGTTTCAGAGATAGTGAAACGCAGGTCTTAGAATTGATGAGGTATGCATTCTCTACTACTGAATACATGTTCTTAAACGCACAGTCCATCCTGGGGATTGAGTATTATTGGCATCCTGTGAATTTTACAGTTGGGGCAACTGAGGTACGGAGATGAAATAACTTCTGCTGGGTTCCACATCTAAAAGACAGAGCTGGGCTCTAAGCTCTACACAAGACGCTGAAGCACTCAACCATTATCTCATACTATCATAGGTAGTTGGGGGGGGGGCGTTAGGGACACAGGTAAACAAAACAGATAAGCAGGATAGGAGACTGATGCCTCAAGCTATGAACTCACAAGAGCCCTGATGCTTCATTTTACTTTTTTTTAAAACAACTGATAGTCAATTTATTTAAAAGTTTTAAGTATCTGCAAGGTGACTTCAACCTTGACTCCTGGCTCAATACTGATGAAAGTAATCTGTTTAACAATCTCAGAAGGGCTGTGCAAGTCAAAGAGTTGATTGTGGATCCTCATCTGAAAACAATCCCAAGTCGTAGAGCCCTCCCCACAGGGAGTTTGTCTTGTAATGGTTCTCAGAGTCTTGGTAGACATCCAAACTGGTCCTTTGCCTTTGAGATTTTTTTTTTTTTCCTGTGCACCTCTGATCAAGTCAGCACACACCTTCTCCAAACACTTTACCTTGCAGCTGGTTGGAGAGAAATTCTTTTTCCGTGAATCACCACCTCTCGTTCCACTGGTATCTTTTTGGTATCTTTAAAAGCCACGGCTGCAGCAGGGCTTCTTGATGGCCTTGTTCCTCTGCTAGAGCCAACAGCCATGAGTCAGGAGCCAGCAGGACAGAGTTCCCCTGCAGCTCCAACCACGTCTTCCTCAAAGAGCCTTTCATTTTATTTTATTTTTTGGCTAGAATAGCAATTTAGGAAGCAATTACTCATACTGTTAAGAGTTGTTGTCATTTCTTTGTAAACTTGCAAAACCATCCTAAACCACTTTAAAAAGATAGTGTTTTTCCAAAGTAGGATTATATTTACTGTGTACTCATTCTTTGTTTTGCTTTTTGTATGTCCATTCTTGCCCTTAGCTTCTATAGCATCAAATAAAACTGACGATACAGTTACAGATGACCCTCCTCCTGCCAAGAGAACTCAAAATTGCCAGAGGCGTGGGGTGAAAAAGGAGCCTGTGGCTGGAGGAAAGGCTGATAAGGACGGAGCAGAAGACAAGCAAGGTCAGCCTGGTGTGGTAGGCCAGAGAGGGCATGGGCCAGCAGGGAGGTCTCTGGAAGGAGTAAGGGTGGAGGACATCTTGTTCATGCAACTCTTCCCTCTTCCTTCTTGGAGCCACAATGACTTCCCATCTTTTGGACAAACCATTTTCTTGGAACCTTCAGCTTCATGATTTGAGACAGACTGAGGGGGTGGGGGGGCAGGTGAGGGTTGCTTGGGAAGGGCAAAGTTAATTAGGACAGGTTTCTAACCTGATTCCCATACAAGTAGACATAGTACATGTCTGCCTTTCCTCAGAGTCTGTGAAGACCTTGCTGTTAAAAGGCAAAGCTCCTGTGGACCCGGAGTGCACCTCCAAGGTGGGGAAGGTGAGAGACTCCTGGACCCGTTGATTTCTCAGAGACCGGTCTTCTGCAGTTATTGGGATTCTCGTCTGGAACGTTGCTAGTATTTGATTTACAAATCCTTGCCCAAATATTACTAATGATTAATTTTCTGCATGGCTAAGAGACGGGAGTGATGGGGTTAGGGGTTCATAATCCGGGTATTTTTTAACATGGTTAACTTCTCGGGCTGTCCTCAGCTTTCCATACCTCATTTTCTTTCTCACTTAGAAAATTATATCATTATCAAGGAAGAAATGAGAAACTATGCCCTGGTATGGCATGAGTTACTGATGAGTAGGAAAAGGATTTGAAGAATACAAAGGAGCAGGTTTTCTTTTTTTTTTTTCCTTTAAGTCATGATCTTTCTTATTTATTTATTTATTTAATCCTCACCTGAGGACATGGTTATTGATTTTAGAGGGGGGGGGAGGGAGTGAGAGAGAGAGGGAGAGAAACACCCATGTGAGAGAAACATCAATTGGCTGTCTCTTGCACGCACCCTGGACTACGGACCAAACCCGCAACCCAGGCACACCTCAACTGTGAGTCAAACCTGTGACCCTTCAGTTTATGGGAAATGCCCTAACCAACTGAGCCACACCGGCCAAGGCAAGGGCAGGTTTTCTTTAACTGACTTAGAATTATTTGTGTTTTTGTAATTACAAATAGGCAACATGTTTTTTTTATCATAGGAATGGCAGCCTATGTGTGAAAGAAAATACTTTTGCATTTCTTTCCCCGGAAGATGGGTGTTGGTAGTGCTGGAGAATGACACCTTGAGACATAAGAACATTTAGAGCCTCTCTTAGGATCTCATCAAGACTGTACAAATGTCAGTTTTTTCTTTTCTCTCTAGGCCCATATCTACTGTGAAGGGAATGATGTGTATGATGTCATGCTAAATCAGGTAAGGAGAGAACCCATTCTATTTATCGGAATTTCTTGTTGATAATTATCGATGACAGTGTCCCAATGACTAGCCTTCAATTATGGAGTCTGTTATCATAGCTACATTTTCCCTAGCACAGTCTACTTGATAGTGGAGAACTCCATAAGAAGCAGACCTTTTTGCAGATTTCTAGTCATTTATTGAACCTATGAACTCACTGTTCGTATCATTTTGCACGTATTCTGACAGGTTGTTGGTCTTTTTCTAGACTTCAAGGAACTGTATGTATTGTGGAGTGTAGTCTTCTGTCTGTGACAGCAATTTTCAACATTTTTCATCTCATGGCACACACAAACATTACTAAAATTCTGCAGCACACCAAAGAATATATCATATTTTTGCTGATCTGACAAAAAAATAGGTATTATTTTGATTCATTCACACCAGATGGCTGTTGTTATGTTGTCTTTTGTCATTTTTTTATTTGACAGTCTAATAGAAAAGAGGTCAGTGTCCCTGACTACGTAGGTATTGCATTATTTTTTTTTTAAGATTTTACTTATTTATTTATTTTAGACAGAAGGGAAGGCACAGAGAAAGGGAGAGAAACATCAATGTGTGGTTGCTTTTGCTTCTCGTGCGCTTCCTGGCCTGGGGACCTGACCTGGTCCGCAACCCAGGCATGTGCCCTGACTGGGAATCAATCCAGCAACCCTTTGGGTCACAGGCCGGCACTCAGTCCACTGAGCCACGCCAGCCAGGGCTATTCATATTTCTTAGTATGCTTGCTTCTTCACCCGTTCCTCCAACCCCCATCCCATCAGGCAACCATCAAAATGCTCTCTGTATCCATGATTCTGTCTCTGTTGTTTGCTTAGTTTGTTTTTTAGATTCAATTGTTGATAGATATGTATTTATTACCATTTTATTGTTCATAGTTTTGATCTTTTTCTTAAGTCTCTTTAACATTTTAATAGTTTAAAACATTGTATAGTAATGGTTTGGTGATGATAAACTCCTTTAGTTTTTTCTCATCTGTGATGCTCCTTCTCTGCCTTTTGGTATCTTTGCTGGGTAGAAAAATCTTGATTGTAGGTCCCTGCTTTTCATGACTTTGAATATTTCTTGCCAATCCCTTCTAGCCTGAAAATTTTCTTTTGAGAAATCAGCTGACAGTCTTATGGGAATTCCCCAGCAGGTAATTAACTTCTTTTCTCTTGCTGCTTTTAAGATTCTTTTTCCTTAACCTTTAGTATTTTAATTATGATGTGTCTTGGAGTGGGCCTCTTGCATCCATCTTGTTTAGGACTCTCTGTGCTTCCTGGCTTGCATGTCTATTCCCTTCACCAAATTAGGGAAGTTTTCTTTCATTATTTTTTTCAAATAGATTTCCAGTTTCTTGCTCTTTCTCTTCTGCTTCTAGCACCCCTATGATGTGAATGTTGGAATGCTTGTAGTTGTTCCAGAGGCTGCTTACACTATCCTCAGTTTTTGAATTCTGTTTTCTTCTCGTTGTTCTGATAGGTTGTTCTTCGCTTCCTTATGTTCCAAATCATTAATTTGATTCTCAGCTTCATCCACTCTACTGTTGTTTCCCTGAAGATTGTTCTTTATTTTAATTAATGTATCTTTCATTTCTGACTGGATCTTTTTTATGCCTCTGAGGTCCTCACTAAGTTCCTTGATCATCTTTATAATGAGTGTTTGGAACTCTGTATCTGATAGGTTGTTTATCTCCATTTTGCTTAGTTCTTCTTCTGGAGTTTTGATCTTTCTTTCATTTCGGTCATGTTTCCTTGTCTCCTCATTTTGGCAGCCTCCCTGTGTGTGTTTCTATGGTTTCTATGTATTAGGTAGAGTTGCTATGACTCCATGTCTTGGTAGTATGGCCTAATGTGATTGGTGTCCTGTAGGGTCCAGTGTCAGAGGCCCCACTATCACCCAAGATGGGTACTCAAGGTGCACCCTTTGTGTGGGCTGAATACCCCCTCCTCTTGTGGTTGAGCCTTGATTACTGTTGACAGGTCAATGGGAGGGATTTACCCAAGTCGGTCAGCTGCAAAGACTGGCTGTGACCACTGACCACTAACCTTCACCCTCCCTGGAGGATCAGCTGTGCAGGGCCAGGGTGGTGGTGCTCCGACATGGTCTGTAGCTGTCCCCTGGGTGCATGGGCCCTGGTGTCTCCCCGGTGGTGTAAATAAAGGTCAGTCCCCACCTGTGTTCTGCCTGAGGCCATCCTACCTGAGCTATAAAGCAATGTGAGATGGCTGTTACTTATGCTGGGCTTGGAGATTCCCAGGCAAAGCCAAGCTGTGAATCTAGGCTGGCTGCTGCTAAGGCCAGGCCTGGGGCCTCTTAGCAAGAGGTATGAGGGCTGGAGACCCACTGAGGCTGGCTGTTGCTTGTTTGATAGAATTTAGGAAGTTGCGAACTATGAGCCAAGAACAGCCACTCATATAGAAAAGTCACAGTTAACAGTTTGGATGGGCCCATAAGTTGGGTGTGACAGAGTCTCAAGGGATCTCCAGAGTGGGGCAAACAGTGTTAGCCACACTGATAGATTCTCAGATATGGCATCCCCCTGCCAGCTTTGTGGCTCTGTTGGGTGGACGCTGAGAAAAGGGACAATAATCTCTGCCTACCTTTCTGTCTGGGAGAAAGCTGTCCTCAGTTCTGACCTTGATGCCAGACACTTCAATTCCTCCCCGTATGCCACTGGTGTCTTTCAAGTTGCTACCCTGGTGCTAGAGCTCAGAGGGATGAGTCTGAGTATGTCTGTGTGCAGGTTTTTAAGAGGAACTGCTTGGGACTCCAGAAGTTTCTTCCATTGACTCAGTCAATCTTCATTGGTTTCTGGAGCCAGAAGTTATAGGGAGTTATTTTTCTGTTCCTGAAACCCTGGGCTGGAGACATGGTGTGGGGCTGGGACTCCTCACTCCCAAGATATCCCTCCCAATTTAATCTACCACATGTGGATATGGGACCAATCCCGTTCTGCATCTCCACCCCTCCTACCAGTCTGGATGGATGTTGTTTCTTTAATTGCATCGTTGTCAGACTTCCATTCAACTTGATTTCTGACAGTTCTGAGTGATGGTTGTGCTTTATTTTAGTTGTAATTTTGATGTGGTTGTGTGAGGAGGCAAGCTATATTTACCTATTACCTTTTGGTTTTCTTTATGGTATACTTTTTGCCTTACTGAAGTTTTAAATTTTTGTGATAAATTTGTTAATTTTTCCTTATTAATTAATCTTTTCTTTGTTTGTATTTATTGTTTTGAATAGATAATACATTTACCTGGTTAAATTATATATCCTGAATATATATCTCCATATTTGAACTTATTGATCTATCATATATAACTTTAACAGCTACCTAGTGTTCCTTCATTACTACTTCTTTCACATAATATATCACAAGCAGATAGAAAAGATCTGAAGGACCCATTTTTTGTATGTATCCTGACTGGGGATCAAACCTGCAACCTTGGTGTATGAGGATAATGCTCTAACCAACTGAGCTACCTGGCCAGGGATTAAGCCCCCTTTTTATTCTAACATCCTGTCAGTTTATGATGTGAACAGGCAGAAGGCAGGAAGGGACAGCTCACTTAAAGAAGAGGGCCTGACTAACCAGGCTCGACCTTATAGCTCAAGCTTCTATTCCTTATCATGGCCTGCTCCCTCTCTTCACTCTGAATAAGTTCCTTACAGTATACCTCCTTCAAGATACTAATCACATTCTCTCCGGATGTCTCCAAGTCATGGCAGGGTAGGTATGGGACCCACGTGGCACTGGTTTCTGCCTGTCCTCTGTCCCTTCCTAACATTGCCCTGCTCTCAGCTCATTGTCGGATTGCTGCAGCTGACAGAACAAAGCTGTAGGTAGAACTATTAAACAGTAAATTGTCTAAACAAACAATCATCATAGTTACAGGCCTCTGAGGCATCAAAATTATTTTCACTTGAAAACTAATTATTGGGAATGGAGTGGGAGCTGGGAAAACACTTATGGCTTAAGAAGTATGTATGGAGGGAGCTGAGACAGGAAAAAAACCGAAGGAGCCATTCAATACAGGATATCTGAGGTTGGGTGGAATGTTTCAGGAAGCTGCCAGGGTACCGTTTTAACTCCTAGGGATCCAAATTTAAATACAGAAATCCTAATCCTTCCTTCAATCCTTAGTCTTACAGGAATCTGATTGCCTTGCCCCACACTCTCCTTTTACTTATAGCAATTAGTGGCCCTTCTGACCAAGGAAGTCATTGGTTTATGCAGCTTCTATTTGCAAACCTCTGTTGTTTTATATCTGTCTCACTTATCATAGACCAATCTCCAGTTCAACAACAATAAATACTACCTGATTCAGCTGTTAGAAGATGATGCCCAGAGGAACTTCAGTGTTTGGATGAGATGGGGCCGAGGTAACAACTTTTACTACGGATTTTCTGAG
Organism: Anoura caudifer; assembly: GCA_004027475.1. Lineage (NCBI taxonomy): Eukaryota > Metazoa > Chordata > Mammalia > Chiroptera > Phyllostomidae > Anoura > Anoura caudifer. The sequence goes on from PVKU01008260.1 coordinate 26,060, forward strand.
TTCTCATTCAAAAAGCAAGAAGCAAGTTAGTGAGAGTTAAACTTGGTGGAACGCAGGCTCTGTAACCTGGGAGGGGCTTAAGAATCAAATTCTGCAAGTGGGGAATGGCAGGCATTTTCATTAGGGAGTTCCTGCTGGAAAAACTACGAGCAGCCTGTTGAGAGTCAGATTTTCTCACCTTCTTGTACTCTCTGCGATTAGTCTGCTAGGGCTCCTCATGGACTGTGGCAGTTAGCAGGTAACGAAGCCTTCCTAAGCCCTTCTCCTTTTCCTTCTCCCCATCCTACCCATTTGTTAGATGCTAAGCATAAACCTTAGACAGCTGGCTTGTTACTATGAGAGAACACTTCTTGGATTAGGGGACCAAACTTATGTGTGGCATTTACTTTGCAGTTGGAAAAATGGGGCAGCACAACTTGGTGGCTTGTTCAGGGGACCTCAACAAGGCCAAGGAAATCTTTCAGAATAAGTGAGTGCTAAGAAATGAGTATAAAAAAAATACTCTTCTTCTTCTTGGATGTATTTGTAAGACTTTTATAAATGTGATTTGGCACATGTGATATTTATGCAATGTGATATTTATAAATGTGATATTTCTAAATGTGATATTTAGCACATGACCAACAATTAGGAAATTTGGGGAAAGTGGGATGACAATGTACAGCCAGACTTTTAAAACAATACTTTTACCATGGATGGATGAAGAACTTTCTGGAGTCTCTAGAAATGTTTCTTTCAGAGAAGGGGATTGGATAGGGATCTTGTGTCTTACATCTCCGATGACTTTTGTGGTGTTCCAGGGCCTTTGGGAAGCCCAGCCGTCCTTCCCCCCGCCCCTTTTTTTGGTTCCCTTTACCTCCAGAGCTTTACTGTTTATTCAGGGTCCTAATTGAGAATCCAGATTTATGGAAAGTTGATGTGGAAAGAGCTGTGTTGTGGGAAGTGAAATCTGGAGATGCTCTAAGGAAACAATAGTAAGCCTGTCCCTCGTAATGAACCCTTATTGGGAAGATTTTCTCACCACCTTGTACTCTACAGATTCTTTGACAAAACAAAAAACAATTGGGAGGATCGTGAGAAGTTTGAGAAGGTGCCTGGAAAATATGATATGGTACAAATGGACTATACCACCAATACTCAGGTAAATTCTGACTGTACGTTTAGGGGGGAAACTGTTTCCTCTTAGCCAGGGTGAAGTCCAGCGGAGTGTCTTAGGTCAGGTCCCAGACCAGAACAGGCCAGAGCATGTTGAGTCCTGCCGTTTCCTACCTAAGAAAAGATTACAGTTCCCTCAGGAATAACTTTCACTCATCTTTGTAATCTTCAAGGGGCTGTAGAATGAGGATAAATATGCTTTTCTAGTATGTGCTATTTACTACGGTTCTTATAAAATCTTAGGTCCTGTTTCCAGAAGTTTAATGCTATCAATTAAGAGAGCAGTAATAAATAGTCAAACAGATAAAACTACACTGAAAGTTGTCTTCACTTCTGGTTATACAGGGTGGAGCAAAGCAGGCTGACAGTTGTTTCGTATGGAAAATAATACAATAATTAGTAAACAATAATATAAGAATAAACCATTCCATGTACTCACAACTGTAAACCTACTTTGCCCCACCCTATATACTACAGTAAAAACAATGTAATCAAACTGAAGTACAAACAGGACGTTGAAAACTGTCCTGGCAAAATCTTAGTCTTTTTTTTTTCTGAGATGTTATTTATTTTTAGAGAGAGGGGAAGGTGGGGAGAAAGAGAGGGAGAGAAACATCAATGTGTGGTTGCCTCTTGCATGCCCCCTACTGGGGACCTGGCCCATAACCCAGGAATGTGCCGACTGGAAATCAAACCAGCCATCCTTTGATTCCCAGGCTGGTATTTAATCCACTGAGCCACACCAGCCAGGGCAGAAATCTTAGTCTTTTTAAGAAGAGAAGGTAAGACACAACAGCTGTCCTACATACTTAATGATATTATATCAGGAGGGCTTTTAGGCTTATTCCGAGTGTTTAACTATGGGAGGCAGAGTAGGACTAGAAGGTGGACGTCATACTGAGTTCTCTAACTAGGGTGATAGTGGAATGGCCTGTGTTCAAGCAGAGTCTGATATTCACTTTCCAGGGATATTGTAGAGCCAGTCCTTGCAGGGAGCTTAAAAGAGATCCTTTTAGATTTATTTATTTATTTATTTATTGGCTATAGAAAGAAGAGGAAACAAAGAAAGAAGAATCTCTTAAATCCCCCCTGAAACCAGAGTCACGGCTAGATCTTCGTGTACAGGAGCTGATAAAGTTGATCTGTAATGTCCAGGCCATGGAAGAGATGATGGTAGAAATGAAATACGATACCAAGAAAGCCCCACTTGGTAGGACATCAGGTTTTGTCCTACATACTGTCTTCCCACTTCGTAGTTCCTTTAACGGGATCGTTCATCCTCATGATGACTGAAAGTTTGTTGACAGTGATGAAGAAGAGGAGGTTTGGGGTGAGGGGTTGTATGGAGGGAGGGAGGAACTATTTTGAAAGCTGAAAGGGGAGAGCCTGTGCTGTGCAGGACAGAAGTACAGTTTACAGGGTGGAACTTCAGTGGTGCGGGCTGATCTCTTGCTCGGTCTACAGGGAAGCTGACAGTGGCACAAATCAAGGCGGGCTACGAGTCTCTTAAGAAGATTGAGGATTGCATTCGGGCCGGCCAACAAGGACGAGCCCTCGTGGAAGCGTGCAATGAGTTCTACACCAGGATCCCTCATGACTTTGGGTACGGCCTGTACTGTTACTTCACTTTGGTCTTCCGCCCACTTCATCCCTTGCATCACTCCAGCAACTATAATACTCTTTTTAGTCTTTCAATTCTGTATCATCTTGAATAGATACAGAGCCAAAATGAGTTGTAGATAGCCTAATTAATCAGCTTACAGACATGGAATGCAGTCTCCTGGCCTGATTACAATCCTGTTCTCTAACCAAGAGGTCACCAACTCAAGAGAGAATGGGCTTAGCTATCCAACCAACAAGTAAAGCACCTTCAGTCATATCACCCCTATTTCCTGTTTTTCAAAAGTGACTATAACCACACTAACACCATTTCTGCGAACTCGAATATTAGGTATATAAATTAATTTATCCTTGTTGATTCTGTATTCTTGTGCTTATTTATTCCTTCTCTTGCTTTATAGAGCTTTGCAAACTAGAAATAACCCTGAGTGGTCTACTTCTGCTTTTAGACAGGACTATACCAAAACTATTCCTTATCGATGGCAATGTATCTTATTTTTTAAAAAGCATCCCATAAAAAAGAATTTCAACTCTAGTCTCAAATATCAAAATCTATATACTATAGTTTGTTTTATGCTACTCAGAGTATATACATCATATCTCTATGTTTGGAAGTTAAAATCTCTTTACAAATCTCTCTCTCTCTTTCTTTTTCTCTCTCTTTCCCTCTCAAGGAAAACCTCAGTTTCTCATACCTTTTCTAAAGGACCTATCTTTAGTCTGTTGTTTTTAGTCATGTGCCACATATAAGAGACTTATTATGGGTTATACATCTGTCCTTAGACTCCGTACTCCTCCGTTAATACGGACAGAGAAAGAGCTGTCAGAAAAAGTACAACTGCTAGAGGTGAGAGATGTGTGGATTGGGAAGTATTAAATCTCTTGTCCCAGGTTCTTCCCATTTGATGCCGTATCTCATCTTGTCAGGCTTTGGGAGACATTGAAATTGCCATTAAGCTGGTGAAGACCGAGCTGCAAAACCCAGAACATCCATTGGACCAACACTACAGAAAACTACACTGTGCTTTGCGCCCTTTAGACCATGAAAGTTATGAGTTCAAAGTAAGACAAAGGATCGTTTATTTTCATATCTTTAAGACCTACCCTTCCCCACCCCACTGTTCTCTGGCTACTTCTGGTTGAGAGCAAACTTTCGTATAGGGCAGAATTTCTATTTACCAGAAATTTCGGGAGGTAGAGCTCTTTCTAACTGCCTTATAAAACCATCTGGGAGCAGAAAGGTCTGCCAAATTATACCGGAGGCCCTCAAGTGCTTCCGCTTAGCTTGGTCTCATAGAGTCCACACTGGCCATTTCTTTCATTCCTTTTCACAGGTGATTTCCCAGTACCTGCAGTCTACCCATGCTTCCACACACAGTGACTATACCATGACCTTGCTGGATGTTTTTGAAGTGGAAAAGGAGGGTGAGAAAGAAGCCTTCAGAGAGGACCTTCATAACAGGTCTCAGTTTAGCCTTGGGTTTGCAAAGACATTCTCTTGCCTGAAGTGCAGTTATGGAACTTAAGAGAAGGGTGGCAGAGACAGCTCTTTTATGCTTACAGCCTGTGTTTGCGGGAGAGCAAGAGAGACTACAATAGTAACTGCTTTTCCTTAGGATGCTGCTATGGCATGGTTCCAGGCTGAGTAACTGGGTAGGAATCCTGAGCCACGGGCTTCAAATTGCCCCACCTGAGGCTCCCATCACAGGTTATATGGTGAGTAGGAACTGCACCCTGGAAGGAGGTACAAGTGAAAAGGATACAATGATTTTCTCAGTCCTTTTTACCCTTTTTTCTCCCTAGATTACGATTAGCAGCGCCCTTCCCAAGCATTAAACTAGCTCACTTTTTTACTGTGTCCCTCTTTATTTAAATTCCTGAATATATCCATTCTTCCCCCCGCCAGAAAGCAGAGATTCACCAATGCTTCTAGCTTCTCTGAAACATAACCATGAGGGGAAATGGAAAAGAGTCTCTTTTGCGTTTGAGATTATAGAAACACAGGGCCAGTGCTGTGAGCCTCCCTTCTAATGCGATAGGTTAAGCAGCTGACCTTGGTGTTTGTTTATATATTTCAGTTTGGAAAAGGAATCTACTTTGCCGACATGTCTTCCAAGAGTGCCAATTACTGCTTTGCCTCTCGCCTAAAGGATATTGGACTACTGCTCTTGTCAGAGGTAAGGCAGGAACATATCTATGATCTCTGGGTTTTTATTCCTATTTTTCCAAAGAAAAGTTTGACCGCCAGAGAACTTAAGAGGGGAGCCAAGTACAATTTCTACTGCATTAGACTCCTCTGCTGTAGGGGAAGAAAGTACTGATGGGACTTTCTGTTGGCTTTAGGGCCATCCAGTTCTCAGCAGGATGTGGGCATTCAAAGATCTTTTTCTTTACAGGTAGCTCTAGGTCAGTGTAATGAGCTACTAGAGGCCAATCCAGAGGCAGAAGGATTACTTCAGGGTAAACACAGCACCAAAGGGCTGGGCAAGATGGCTCCCAGTCCTGCGAGCTTCGTCACCCTGTAAGTACTCGGAGCCTGCAGGACCAGATAAGTCCTTTTTGCTAGTAGGACTCTACTTTCTGAACAGAGGCAGATGTTGACATATTCTCCTCCATTTGGCAGGAATGGGAGTACAGTGCCCTTAGGACCAGCACAGGACACAGGAATTCTGAATCCAGAGGGTTATACCCTCAACTACAATGAATTTATCGTCTATAACTCCAACCAGGTCCGCATGCGATACCTTCTAAAGGTTCAATTTAATTTCCTGCAGCTGTGGTAACATTGGTATTAGATAAACCAGAGAAGATATCTTTAAACAACAAAATAGGCAATGTTGTACTTTGAGTTTTCTTATATTTTATGTAATAAATATATTATAAATCTACCACTGACTTCTTTGGGTTTACTTCTGCAAGCACGCATTTCTTCTGATGTTAGTGTGTCTTTATTTTTATTTTTATTTTTATTTTTAATTTATTTTAGAGAGAGGAAAGAAGAGTGAGAAACATCAATTTGTTGTTCCATTTATTTATGCATTCACTGGTTGCTTCTTGTATGTGCCCTGATCAGGGATCAAATCCGCAACCTTGGTATATTGGGACAACATGCTAACTGACTGAGCTACCTGGCCAGGGCAAAGGTTATTTAAATGGAAATAATAGCCTATAACTTTTTAGAGACCAGACTACCAATATCTATCAAAATATAAAATGCACACACCCTGCCCTGGCCAGTGTGGCTCATTTGGTTGAAAATCATCCCATAACTTGCAAGGTCATCTGTTTGATTCCCAGTCAGGGCACACGCCTGGGTTGCTGGCTCAGTCCCCAGTTGGGGTGCAAGAGGCAACTGCTTGATGTTTTTCTCTTGCATTGATGTTTCCTGCCCTTCCCCTCTCTCTAAAATCAGTAAGTGTGTCCTTGATTAAAAAATTAATTAATTTGCTGGTGTATCTCTCTACACCATGGCCCTCTCCTTTCTTGGAGAGTAAATAAAAACTTTATTCTCTACAAAAAAAAATAATTAATTAAAAAATATAAAATGTATATACCCTGTAAAAATTACAGATGTACATGTTTATATAGATGATGTCACTGTAGCACTGTTACATGCAAAAAGGTCCATAGATAAGGAACTAGTTAAATATATTCATCCACCGAAAGATTGCTGCTTTTAAAACTGAGTAGACTACACACTTTTCTAAAAACTAGAAGGGAAGGGAGTACTTTCTAACTCATTTTATAAGGCCGTATGAAACTAAAATCAGGTAAAGATATCACAAGAAAAACCAACTACATACCAGTATCTCTTAAGAACATAGATACAAAAAAAAATATTATCAAGCTTAAGCCAGCAACCTATAAAAAAGATTATACACTATGAGCAAATGAGATCTGGGAGTGCAACGTTGGTTCAACAGGTGAAAATTGACTGATGAAAGACATAACCATCCTATTAGATACAAAAAATCATTTGGCAAAATCCAACACCCTTTCATGATAAATATTCAACAAACTAAGAATGAAGGGAACTTTTTCAACTTAATAAAGGACATCCAGGAAAAACCCACAGCAAGACTGACAGCTTTCCCCCTAAGATCAGAAATGAGACCAAAAATGCCTGTGCTTAATACTTCATTCAACGTTTTCTGGAGTTCTAGCCATAGTAACTATATAAGAAAAAGAATAAAAAGGCATCCAGATTGAAAAGGAAGAGGTAAAACTGTATATTTTAAGATTATATAATCTAATCTATACAAAAAGCCCTCAAGAATACAAATACACAAAAAGAAATTAGAGGTAATACGTTCACCAAGGTTGCAGGATACAAAATCGATATAGAAAATTCAGTTTTCTGCACATGCAATGAATGATCTGAAAATGAAATTGAGAAAATAATTCCACTTACAGTAGCATCAAAATGTAAAAATAATAAGCAATAGAGTTAACCAGAAAGGTGTAAAACTCGTACGCTTAAAACTGCAATACATTGTTGAAAGAAATTTAAGACATAAATAAATGGAAAGACACTGTTCATGGATTAGGAGACTTAATATTGTTATGATAATAACTCCCCAAAGGCATCTACAGATTTCCATGAAATTCCTGTCAAAATTCCAACAGCCTTTTTTGCACAAATAGACAAAAAAACCTAAAATGCATATGGAATTACAAAGGGACATGGAATAGCCAAAACAATCTTGAAAAAGAATAAAGTTGGAGGATTCACACTTCCTGATTTCAAAACTTATTACCAATACTATAGTAATCAAAAGTGTGGTACTAGCATAGAGATGACATATTAACCAATAAAATTGAGAATCCATCTATGCTCTATGCATCCATGCATCTATGATCAACTGATTTTTTTTTTCTTTTTCTGTCACAAATGGCAAGATTTTATTCCTTTTAATGGCTGAGGAGTAATAGTCCATTGCCTATATGTACCACATCTTATTTTTTAATAATGATTTTTTTGTTGTTCAAGTTATACTTGTCTCCATTTTCCCCCCACCATGCCCTCCACTCCAACCATCCCCACCTACCATCCTCGAACCTACAGCCTTTGGCTTTGTCCATGTGTCCTTTATACATGTTCCTTGATGGCACTTCATCTATTTTCCCCCATTATCCCCCTCTCCCTTCCCCTCTGATTTCTGTCAGTGTGTTCTTAATTTCAGTGTCTCTGGTTATATTTTGCTTGCTTGTTTGTTTTGTTGATTAGGGTCCACTTATAGGTAAGATCATATGGTATTTGTCTTTCACCACCTGGCTTATTTCACTTACAGTAATGCTCCCCAGTTCCATCCATGCTGTTGCAAAGGGTAGGAGCTCCTTCTTTCTTTGTGCTGCACAGTATTCCATTGTGTAAATGTGCCATAGGTTTTTGATCCACTGATTCACTAATGGGCACTTAGGTTGCTTCCAGAACTTGGCTATTTGAATTGTGCTGCTATGAACATAGGGATGCATAAGTTCCTTTGAATTGATTTTTCAGGATTCTTAGGGTATAATCCCAGCAGCAGAATTGGCGGGTCAAAAGGCATTTCCATTTTTAGTTTTCTGAGGAAATTCCATACTGTTTTCCACAGTGGTAGCACCAGTCTGCATTCCCATCAACAGTATACTTGGGTTCACCTTTCTCCACCACCTCTCCAGCGCTTATTTTTTCTTGATTTGTTTATGATGGCCATTCTGACTGGTGTGAAGTGGTGTCTCATTGGGGTTTTAATTTGCACCTCTCTGATGTCTAGTGATGCTGAGCATCCCTTCACATGTCTCTGGGGCCTCTGTATGTCCTGGAGAAGTGTCTGTTCAGGTCCTTTGTCCATTTTATACTTGGGTTGTTTGTCTTTCTGGAGTGGAGTCATTTAAGTTCTTTTTATATTCTGGAGATCAAACCCTTGTCTGAGGTGTCATTTACAAATATATTTTCCCATATGGTTGGTTCCCTTTTCATTTTGCTAATGCTTTCTTTAGCCATGTACAAGCTTTTTATTTCAATGAAGTCCCATTTGTTTATTCTTTCCTTTATGTCCCTTGCTCTAGGGTATAGATCGGTGAAAACATTGCTGCATGGAATATCTAAGATTTTCCTGCCTATTTTCTCCTCTTGGACTTTTATGGTGTCACCACTTATATTTAAATCTTTTATCCATGTTGAGTTTATTTTGGTGTATGGTATAAATTGGTGGTCAAGTTTCATTTTTTTGCATGTAGCTGTCCAGATCTCCCAACATTATGTATTGAAGAGGCCATTTTTATTCAATTCTATGCTTCTGCCCACTTTGTCGAATATTAATTGACCATAGAGACATAGGTTTATTTCTGGGCTCTCTATTCTGTTCCACTGTTCTATTTGTCTGTTCTTATGCCAGTACCAGACTGTTTTGATTGCAGTGGCCTTGTAATATATAGTTTGATATTATGTATTGTGATCTCTCCTTCTTTGTTCTTCTTTCTCAAAACTACTGCAGCTTTTTGAGGTCATTTATGGTTCTATATAAATTTTTGAAATGTTTGTTCTATATCTGTGAAATAGGTCATTGGTATTTTAATAGGAATTATTTGAATCTATAAATTGGTTGGGTAGTATGGACATTTTGATGATGCTAATTCTTCCAATCCATGAACACGGTATTTGCTTTCATTTATTTGTGTCTTCCTTAATTTCTTTCTTCAGTGTTGTAGTTTTCTGAGTACAAGTCTTTTACTTCCTTGGTTAAGTTTGTTCCTAGGTACTTTATTTTTCTTGTTGCTATAGCAAATGGGATTTTTTCCCTTGATTCCTGATTCTGATATTTCATTGTTGGTGAATAAAAATGCCTTCGAGTTCTGAATATTGACTTTGTATCCTGCTGTTTGGAGAATCCAGAAATAAACCCATGCATCTATGGTCAACTGACTTTCAATAAGGATGCTAGGACTATTAAATGGGGAATAGTTTTTTCAATAAATGGTGCTTGGATATACACATGCAAAGTAATCATTTTGGAATACTACCTCATATGCTATGCAAAAATTAACTCAAAACATGTCAAAGACCTAAATACAAGAGCTGAAACTATAAAATTCTTAGAAAGCACATGGAAATCTTCATGATCTTGGATTAGGAAATAATCTCTAAGATACAATACCAATATCTAAAGCAACCAAAGAAAATAATAGATAAATTAGTTTCCATCATAATTTAAAACTGTTGTACACCAAAGACACTCTCAAGGAAGTGAAAAGACAATCTGAGAATGGGAGAAAATACTTGCAAATCATAATCTGATGTGGATCTAACATCCAGAATATAGAAAGAATTCTTATAATTCAACACTGAGACAAATAATCCAAATTAAAACCAAATAGAAGATTTGAACAGATATTTTCCCAAAGAAGAGATACAAATGCCAATAAGGACATGAAAAGATGCTGAACATCATTAGATATTAGGGAAATGCAAATCAAAATCACAATGAGATACCACTTAACACCCATTAGCAGGACTATAAAAATAAAGACCAACAATAACAAGTGTTGGTAAAGATGTGAATGAATTAACTCTGGCCGGTGTGGCTCAGTTTGAGCATGGTCCAGTAAACCGAAAGGTCACAGGTTCAATTCCCAGTCAGGACACATGCCTAGGTTGTGGGTCTAGCCCCCGGTTGAAACGCATATGAGAAGCAACAGATTGAGGTTTCTCACATCAATGTTTCTCTCCCTTTCCTTTCCTTCTCCTCTAAGCTCAAAGAGCATGTCCTCAGGTGAAGATTTAAAAAAAATTAAAAAGATGTGGATGAACTACAGCCCTCATATATTACATAAAAATGTAAAATGGTGTGGCTGCTTTGGAGAACAGTTTGACAGCTCCTCAAGAGAACTGAAAAATGTCTACACAAAAATTTGTAGGTGAATATGGATAGCAACATTATATAAAATAGCCAAAAGTGGAAATAACCAGTTAGCCCATCAAATGGATAAACAAAATGTGCTATATCTATACAATAGAATATTACTCAGCCATAAAATGGAATAAAGTACTGACCCATGCTACAACATGGATGAACCTTGAAAACATTATACTAAGTGAAAGAAGCCACACAAAAGGCCACATATTGTATGATTCCCTTTATATGAAATGTCTAAAATTAGGCAAATCCTAAGAGGCAAAAAGTAAATTAGTGATTGCCACTGGCCACAAGAAGAGGTGAGAGGGGAGTGACTATCAGTGGGTCCAATGTTTCTTGTTGGGGTGATGAAAGTGTTCTGGAATTAATGGTAAGAGTTGCCCAACATAGGAACATGCTAAAAAAAACCACTGAATTGTGTAGTTTAAAAGGGTAAAAATGAATAATATGTAAAATATATGCTGAATTTTTGTGATATAAATATATATTTTTCCTATATAAATATTGGCCAAAAATGTTGCACTGAAATACACATACTATGATGTCTGAGTATTAAAATTCAAGAGGCTTCCAAAGAGTAAAATAAATATCCATAAGTTCATATTAATATAAGCAAATGACTCAAGAGATTAAAAAATGGGGAAGAGATAAATATTGCCTTCAGAAGAATTTCAATTAATGTAGAAGGGCTGAGAAATAGAAAATCATCATTAGAAAACCATAATAATAAATTGCTGCAGTCAGGATCGATGGATGAATACTAAAACTAGTTTGTAAAACAGGATATTTGTATAGTCTCAAAAACCTACCTCAAAATGTATGGATTACTTTGCTGATTTTAACATATGACCAGAAACTTTTTGATACCTCTCCCTCCTGGAATTTTAATCCCCAACCCCCAAACTTGAGTGTGGGCTGCACTCAGTGACTTACTTCTAACAAACGGAGTATGCAAAACGTACAGTGTAAAAAAACCTGGCAAACATCAACTTAACCTTAAAAGTGATCAAAGTTAATATCAATAGTAATAAGTCATGTTGAGATCATGTGCCTCTGATATGACAGAAGAAGAGCACATCTTCTCTTGTATTCTTCCCTTAAATCCATATTCTCAGTCTATTCATGAGACAACAGTAGACAAAGCCAAAGTGAGGGACATTCTACAGAACAGCTGACCGGCGCTCTTTAAAAGTGTTAAGGTTATGGAAAAACTGAAAAACTTACAGTCAGAGGACAGTAGGAAGACATAACTAAATGCAACGTGGTATTGTAGATTGGACCCTGGAACAAAATGAAGACATTAGTGGAAAAATGGGAAGTCCAAATCATGTCTGTAGTTAATAATTCTGTACCAATGTTAATTTCTCAGTTTTGATCAATGTAGCATGGTTCTATAAGGTGCTAACATTTGAGGAAGCTGGGTGAAGGGTATACAGGAATACTCTGTACCGTGTTTGCAACTCTTCTTTAAATCTTAAATGATTTAAAAAAAAAACAGCCCTGATTGGCATGGCTCTCAGTTGAGCGCCATCTCACAAAGCAAAAGGTTGCTGGTTCGATTCCCCATCAGGGTGCATGTCAGGGTGCAGTCCCCAGTTGGGGCACATGTTGAAGGCAACTGATAGATGTTTCTCTCCTTCTCTTTCTTCCTTCCCTTCCCCTCTTTCTAAAAATAAATAAATAAATAAACAAATACATAAATAAATAAATAAAATCTTAAGAGAAAATAATTAAGATCCACTCTATTGGAAAAGCATCAACACAGATAGGTTCTTTTGGGGGTATAACTGTATCTGCTTCCTGGTTCTCCTTCCAGATATAAAGTAGGAATTGATGATGCTTCCCGTTGACATTAGGTAGAGCCATGTGACATGCTCTGCTATTTTATTTCCTGGTAGAAGATTGAGAGCCAGTTTGGGGGTTTTTTTGGTGGAGGGGTTGCCACATTTCCTTTTTCTTGCCTTTGCAGTCACTGAAGCACAGCTCTCTTAAGTGTAAGCAAAGTGGAGCACAGCCCCCCCACTGACCCCCACTGGGAAAATAGCAGGAGCAAGAAATAAGTCATCGCTATTTCAAGATTCTGGGGTTGTTACTATTGCATAACTTCAATATCCTAGTGAGGTTATTGTACTGGAGAGAATGACTGATTAGGTATCTGAAATAATATCAGATAGATATATATAAAAACTGAATAATTCAGTACAGATTTCATCTGACCAAAAAAAACATACCAACAAGCAACACATTTTTGAGGAAAAATAACAAGGTGATACTTACACGATTGGATAAATAAAAGAACAAAGCAGCACTTACTGAACACATACCACGTAAGTCTCGGCTACTGTTCTAAGTGTTTTACACATCTTAACCCATTTAATCTCCACAATATCCCCACGAAATAGGCACTATCATTATACCTGTTTTGCAGATGGGAAGGGGAAGCATGGATTCAGGTAGTTTTGTTCCAGGTCCATGCTAAAAGCCGCTTTGTTACCCTGTCTCTCTAGAGTACTGCTTCTCAAAGCATCTGTGTTGTCGAAGGGCAAGTTGTTTTCTTTATTGTACTTTCTGATCTGCCAGGAACTAATACTTTTGTAAAATATAATTAAAATGAGTTTCTAGGAAAATGAAATAAAAGTCATACAAAATGCAAGCCTCAATTTTTGTTAAATTTGACAGATACAAGATTACTTTTCAAATTCCTTTAAGTTTCTAAATACCTATTCACAACTTCTACACTTTCTCATTGTGAATGATTAATAATTTGTGGACTGGCACTAGACCAAAAACCAAGTTTTGAGTGGCTCTGCTCTAGATTTCAAAAACAGATTGTGCATAGATATATAAAAACATATGTATAAAAATTTGGCACATGAGAAAGATGGCTTGTGGATGGGTAGGAGAAGACAGTTCCAATGGCCTAAGACCCTACAATCTGGTGACTATAATTGTGGAACTCATCCAGGCACTGGGAGACACTGAAATTCTGTTTGATGATAAGAACTCACAAGACATTAAATGTAAAACCTAGAGCCTCTTCACCTATCTTTGTGACCCTTCCCTTCATCCCCCTTGTGTACATATTTACTTTTTACCTAGTCTTTCCTTATCTTCACTCACAGTGACTATACTTCGACCTCACTCTACACCTCCAGGATAAGAGAGACAGAAAAGAACCTTCAGGTGGAACCAGCCAACAAGGCTGAGACTACTGAGCAAGTTAGCATTTGCTTAATTTTTTCCATCTCCCTTTCTCCAGCCTCAGCTGGGGTGTCTTTATAGAATTTTTAAGAGCGTGGGAGGCTAACATCTAGGGCTTCTTTCTGTCCTTGGCCCATGCTTTCAGGAGAGCAAAAGGTAAAAGACCCAAACCAGCGACCTTTAGGATGATGCCATGCCATGGTTCTCTGTAGCATTTCTGGGTAGGATTATGAATCGCAAATTTCAAATTACCTTACCTTAGACTTTCAGTCACAAGGTACTTGTAGGTGGTCTAGAAGGTATATTCAGAGCCCCTGAATGAGGCACATGAGAAAAGACAGGAGCATTACCTATGACTAAGACTTATCAGCTGACAAGGTTCCTTATGTCTTTATCCTTTGGGTGAGGGAGACCAGGAGGCTGTGGTACAAATAAGGTAAAGTCCCTCAGGTGAATTCTCCATGTAAAATCTGGATTCAGGGTAAAGAAAGAACAAAATTCCCCCCCTCAACTCCTCAAATCCTCCAAACTCACTTCTAGAGCAGAGTGCAGTGGTATTTCTCTGAGAGAACCACCAACCCAGGACAACATCCTGCAATAGCCCTGGCTTATCACATTCAAGTCCTTGAATTCTTGGACACAGAAGACCCTTAACCCTTAGAAAGAAAGGGCCTCAGGTAACTTCTCCTATATGCTAGAATTACAGGGGGAAAAAGAAGTTTCTAGAAATTTTACTTAAGAGGATCAAAGTCCATGAAAAGTCTGTAAGTAAAAGCCTTCTACCTTTCAACTCGTTTTAACCTTTGTGAACTTTTATTGGAAAGAGATACATTTTTTTATTGATACACTTTTGTGATCTCTTCCAAGAATGCAAACTAGTAAACTGACTCATGCTTGCAGGCCAAGTGGCAGCTGCTGCTCTGCCAGAGGTGAAAGCCAGAGGCTAAACTAAGTCTGCTTCAGTGCTCACCTGGGCAGCTGGTTCTGAGTACATGGGACGGAGCCTCTAAGAGAAACCTAGTGTTCTCCTACTTCTACCCCCGTTCTTTCTAAAGGCCCTGACGAGGGGCACTGCTGACTCATTGTCCCTTCCTTTATCCCTTCGTGACCAAGTAAGAGGTCTCCAGTTCTCCACTGAATTCAGTGCTGGCCAACATCACTTTCATTCCTCCTCATGGCAGGAGCAGTACCTTCGACTCCCGGGCCCAGCAAATGACACAAGAATTTTAAAGAACCTAGTCAAAGAATATCTGCTGAAGATCTGGTTCACTTTTCTGTAGTTCTAGTAAAAATTAATGTTAAATCAGAAAAAAAGACCTTATAACATCCATTTTCTTCTATCTTGGTCCAAATCCACATGAGAACACAGGCAGGACCGCACTTGAGATTTCGTGACACTTTATTTTTATAATTTTATCAAGAGGTCGCCACTGATATCTTTAGACTTGCACCTCTGGCACAAACAGTATCTTTGGCCTGAGGAGTGTGCATCTTCATTCCCAGGACAGAAAGTGCACATTGCCCAGTGTGTCTCCCACTGCCAGCTGCAGGGTGGAGTTGGGCCCCAACCAGGGTTCCAGGCAGCTCACAGCCCCTTCACACCGGAACAGGCCCAGCTACAATGGGAACAAAAAACAGGGGTCTCCTTACTAACCTGGTTTTCTCTCATATTAATGCCTTTTATTTGGAACAGGTTAGTCACACGTTATTTCAAGGACAGAAGAAAACAGAATTTTGATCTTTTAAAATTTCTTATCCCAAGCTTGCTCGCTTGTGACATCCCTTCAGCTCCCCTTGCACACATGCACACACACCCACTTACCAGTTGCATACTGGGTCTCTCCCATAGCTTCACATCTCTGTCCTTTGAAGCTGTCACCAGCAACTCTGGCAGCACATGGAGGGCTGTGACAGAGCCCGAGTGAACCTCAGAGAATAAAGATAGGAGTATGATGGGCCCTCTTTAGTGGAGAAAGCATCAGGGTCAGACCTAGAGCCTCTTCCCCTATCTTTGTGACCCTTCCCTCAGCTCACCTTTTTACACTGCCGTGTCTTTAGCTGTGGGGTTGTTGGCCAGCTGTGCATACATGAGTCTGCTTCTGAAGTTTCCTGCCAGATATTACCTGTGGTCCATTCTCCTTCTACTGTGCATTTGGCTAGGTTCCAGAGCATCCCATCAGAGCTGGCACACACAAATGAGGATTCTGCCATTTCAAGGGCAGAGTCAGAGCCAGGTCTCAGGCTTTGAAGCATCCACCACCCTCCCCTAAGCCATCTCTGGATTCCTTGGGTCCTCCCACCACCACTCACCAGATTCAGGTTTGGCCTGAGTTATGGATATTAAGGTCCCACTAGGATTCTCTAAGTCCAGAACAAAGTCCAGGTGCTCTTCAAACTCTCCAGATTCCTTTTGCCTCTGTGAAAGGACAGATGATTTTGTTTAGCCAACTCATATCACTTAACCCTCCCAGACAAGAGCAACTTTTTTCTCTTCTGGAATGGCCAGGATTTTTCTTTTTTAACTCTAACCCAGATATGTAAAGTAAAATGTGCATCTCCATGAATTTTTACACATGTATTCATCCATGCAACCATTGCCCAGATCAAGATATAGAACATTTCCCATCACCCTGGTAAATTACTTCTGCTTGTTCTTAAACTTCACTTAAGTGAAACCGTATCATGTGCACTCTTTTTCTTTCGCCCAACAGAATGTCTGTGAGATATGTGCGTATTGCTCCAGACACCAACACAGTGGACAAGAGAGACAAAAATGTAATTGAGAAAACACCTAGATTTACAGTGTCCCATAATTTTCTTTAACACTGGAATCCTTTTTTGTACCAACGAAATCTTAGAGGGAAACCCAATATATAATACTCTTAATTATAACTGCTCCAGCTGAAGGAAGAGAAGGGGATTTGGAACCAACTGCCTTGCCCTTTCTTTTATCCTCCATAATTTCCCCAAGGTTTTAAAATATTGGTCTGGACAAATGTTTATTTTAACACACACCCAAATGGGACTTACTAAGACAAAAAGACATCCAGAGGCCGTTGGCTGCAGGGTAAACACACCATAGTCCTGATGGGTGGACAATATCAGAGGAGAGTTTGTATATGTCTTCCTGGTTTATAAGAAGGAAAGAGACTTTAGAGGACTTCCAGCCAAAATGGAGGCATAGGCAGATACGTTTCACTTCCTCACACAACCAAAAGAAGGACAACAAATTTAAAAACAAAAAACAAGCAGAACTGCCAGAAAAATCAAACTGTGTGGAAGTCCAACAACCAAGGAATTAAAGAAGAAACATCCATCCAGACTGGTAAGAGGGGTGAAGACAGGCAGCCAGAGCAGAGAGGACATGTGACAAAGCATCAGCTGGCAGACCAGGAGGTCCCACATTAGTGTGCAGATAAACTGAGGGGAACAACTAGGGAGCGAGACTGACCATGCAACTCAGGGTTCCAGCATGGGGACATAAAGCCTCAAAACCTCTGGCTGTAAAAACATGTGGGGATTGTGGCAACAGGAGAAATGCCCAGTCTCACAGGAGAGACTGCTGGAGGGACCCACAGGGTCCTAGAATGTACACAAGCCCACCCAAACAGGAATCAGCACCAGAAAGGCCCAATTTGCTTGTGGGTAGTGGGGAAAATGACAGAAAGTGGGACAAGAACCAAGCCAGCTGGCAAGCAGCATTGTCCCCTCTATGATCCCTCCCCCACAGACAGCACCACAATGCAGCGATGAGGGTTGCCCCACCTGGTGAATACCTAAGGCTCCACACCTTATAATATAACAGGTGCTCAGAGACAAAGAAATATGGCCCAAATGAAAGAACAGATAAAGCTCCAGAGAAAATACACCTAAGTGATGAAGAAATAGCCAACCTATCAGATGCACAGTTCAAAGCTCTGGTAATGAGCTCAGGATGCTCACAGAAATGGTTGAGTACAGATGCAAAATAAAGGAAGAAAGAAGCCTATACAAAGTGAAATAAAGAAAAATACACAGGGAACCAACAGTGAAGGGAAGGAAACCAGGACTCTAATCAACAATTTGGAGCAGAACGAAGAAATAAAGACTCAACCAGAACAGAATGAAGAAACAAGAATTCAAAAAAATGAGGAGAATCTTAGGAACCTCTGGGACAACTTTAAACATACCAACATTCAAATCATAGGGGTGCCAGAAGGAGAAGAGGAAGAACAAGAAATTGAAAACTTATTTGAAAACACAATGAAGGAAAACTTCCCCACACTGGTGAAGGAAGTAGACATACAATTCCAGGAAGCTCAGAGAATCCTAAAGAAGTTGGACCCCAGGAGGACACTACCAAGGCACATCATAATTACATTACCCAAGATTAAAGAGAAGGAGAGAATCTTAAAAGCAGCAAGAGGAAAGGAGTTACCTATAAAGGAGTTTCCATAAGACTATCAGCTGCTTTCTCAAAAGAAACCTTGCAGGCAAGAAGGGACTAGAAAGAAGTATTTAAAATCATGAAAGGCAAGGACCTACAACCAAGATTAGTCTATCCAGCAAAGCTCTCATTTAGAATGGAAGGGCAGATGAAGTGCTTCTCAGATAAGGTCAAGTTGAAGGAGTTCATCGTTACCAACCTCTTATTACATGAAATGTTAAAGGGACTTATCTTAGAAATAGAAGATCAAAAACTTTGAACAGTAAAATGACAACAAACTCACAACTATCAACAACTGAATCTAAAAAAAACTCAAAAACAGATGAAGGAAACAACTAGAACAAGAACAAAATCACAGAAATGGAGATCACCTGGAGGGTTATTAGAGGGGAGGGATGAGAGAGAATGGGGGAAAAGGTACAGGGAATAAAAAGCATAAATGGTAGGTACAAAACAGACGGGGGAAGGGCAAGAATAGTATAGGAAATGGAGAAGCCAAAGAACTTATATGTACGACCCATGAACATGAAGTAAGGGTGGTATTGCCAGTGGAAGGTGGACTGCAGGGTGGAGGGGAATAAAAGGGAGAAAAAAATGGGACAACTGTAATAGCATAATCAATAAAATATACTTAAAAAAAAGAAGAAGGAAAGAGGCTGAACCCAAGAACACCTCTCCGTAAGACTCCAGTGTTAGTTTTCCATAAGACCCAACCTCAGGGTAACCCCTAACCCCCTTTTCCTCTTGGTCCAGCCTGAGAGGAAACTGCATTTTGGATCTTACCAGATTTCAGAGGGAGCATTCCCTGGCTTCAACTGCAGTAACTGCAAATCCGCATTGGCCAAGATGACTGAATGACCATCAGGGGCCCGGCCCACCCCTGTCAGGAACCCCAAGTCCTCCTGCAGAACTCGGTTCAGGTGAAGACTGTACCTTAAAAAAGGCACATGGGCAGAGAAAGATCCTATATCAGTATTCATTATCATCATCCTCTTACTTGCTCCAACTAGGAATCTCTAACATTCTTGTCTTTTCCATCCCTCCTGACCTCCAACTCATCAAAAAGCACCATAGATCCTATTTGCAACACATGCCTAAATCTGCATCTCTCCTTCTCATCCCCACTGTCCAGATTAGGGTCCACATCACGTGTTCCCTGACTACAGCAACAGCTATAAAAGTGGTCTCTCTACTACGACCCATCCTCCTACTGCCACCCAAGTTCTCTTTCTAAAATTCAGATCAATATTCTACTCAAAATTCTTAGCACTGTAGCCTCTACAGCCCAGCACCTGTTCATCTTTTCAATCTAATTCCCCGCCCCGACCTCCCACTAAGAACCCAGACATGACGATACGTACTCAGAATACACCACGCACTCTCATGCCTTTGTGCCTTTTGTTAATGCTGCTTCCTCTTCCTACAGTTCCATTCCCTTCCGTTACTGGTCCAGAAAACTCCTACTCATCCTTTAAGCCCAACCTCAAACAGCAGCTCTTTGGAAAACTAAATTTCTCCTTTGCTGGTGTGGCTCAATGAATTGAGCGCCAGCCTGCGAACCAAAGTGTCGCTGGTATGATTCCCAGTCAGGGCACATGTCTGGGTTGCAGGCCAGGTCTCCGGTAGGGGGATGCATGGAAGGCAACCACATATTGATGTTTCTCTCCCTCTCTTTCTCCCTCCCTTCCTCTCTGTCTAAAAATAAATAAATAAAATCTTTAAAAAAAAAGAAAATTGCCCTGGCTGGTGTAGCTCAGTGGATTGAGCGCGGGCCTCTAAACCAAAGGATCGCGGTTCGATTCCCAGTCAGGGCACATGCCTGGGTTGCAGGCCGGTTCCCGGCAAGGGACACACGAGAGGCAACCACACATTGATATTTCTCTCCCTCTCTCCTTCCCTTCCCCTCTAAAGATAAATAAATAAAATGTTTAAAAAAGTAAAAAAAAAGAAAAGAAAATTAAATTTCTCAAATTCTGCAGCCCCAGGAATTTTATTTTTATATATACATATGTGTGTGTATATATACACACACATATATATTTATTGTAGCACTAATCACTCTGAATATTGTTGACAGTTTACTTATATGCACCCTCCTCTACTGTGAGCTTTCTTAATTAACAAATTAAGTTCACCCTGCCTGGCCCAGAGTTTAGCATAAAGTGGGCACTTGATAATTATTATTTAAATTGAGCCAAGGAGCAGAAAAGAGTTTCCCAGGGACTTTTTTCTGCCTAATAACTGACATGCTACTGAATGAGTTCAGAAGTATAGGAGCGTGATTGTAGTAAAATCCTGGGTGTAGGGAGACTGCCGTTCCTGTCACCTTAACCCAGTTGCTTCATTTTACCTGCAATTTCTGGGCACTGAATCCTTGTGCAGTTCCACTTGCCACTCGCTGACCTTTTCATTAGCACTGACAACAACCAAGGTGTTCGCCGAGGACCAGATTAGAGCACTGATGGGGCCTGGAGCCTGGTATATACAACAAGGTCATTTCAGCATTTCTGAGAAACCAGGATTAAGCCATTTTCCTCTCCCAGGCATCTATGCAACCTCCAACCTGGGTATGTACCATTAAATTCGTAACTGGGGCAGAATTTGCAGACAAGATCTGAGGTTGCCCCAGCTCACCTGTACTGTGGCCACTGCCTTAGCTTCCTGCCATACGGTCAGTTCCCCAGCTTGATTCCCAGACACTGCCACAGAACCATCTGGAGCCCAGGCCATAGCAGTGACGGCGGCAGGACTCCTGCGTGTATTTGCCTCATCTGGAGAAAAGAGAAGGGATATTCATTAGGAGCTGGACCACTGCTGGGATGCAAGAGGGGATATCAGGCTTCCCCTGACCTTCGTGGTCCCAGTTATACAAGCCTCTTTCATACTTTACCTCCCTCCTCACCTCACTCACCTGCTTCCTTAGGTACCTGCCAGAGCCGTATGGAGTCATCCTCCGAGATGGTCAGCAAGAGGCCTGAGGCCTCTGAAACAGCAGCTGCATTGATTGGGCCGCTGTGTCCCAGGAGGGTGTGTGTCTGAAACACCTAGGAAGAAAGAATGGACAAGGGTCAACAGGGGGTTGAGACACAGGTTATCCCGCTACACCTTTTCCACCTCTGCCAGCCCAGTCCCTTCAGGAAACTCACCAGGAGTGGATGCCACAAGCGTGTGGCCCCATCCAGTCCAACAGTCAGCACCAGAAGCTCTGACCCAGGCTGGCCAGCTGATAAGACACAGAGAATAAGCGAAACGAAGGGGAGAAGCAGGAGCAAAGGGAAGAGGTCGCAGGGAAGGGAGGCAGCTGACCCTCATCACCTGCACGGGGCTCCAGGGCAGCTGCACAATGGCTGATGGGTCCTGAGTGAGCAGGGATGCTGGTCAGCTCCACACCCTGATGGTCCCACACTTTCAAGGTTCCATCCCGGCCCACAGACACGACGTGCTCCTCCTGCCCCAGAGCAGAGTCACACTAAGCAAGACACAGGAAGTATGACTCCTACCACAGAGGGGTGGGCTGAGCATTAGGGGCTTAGATGAAGTTAAAGATTGAGGAGAACTGAGGACATAAAGCCAGGGGCTCAGGGTTGCAATCCTCCCGTTAGGTGACAAATCTAAGATGCTGTGTTTTCGTGCTTGCCCTCCCCTCACACCAACCATCAGCCTCAGCACCCTAACCTTGCTCTAATCGAGGCCCGAGCACCTTAATCTTTATGCCTCTTTGCCTTTGGGATTTGACACCCGATGCATGCAGTCTCCCAGAGCACCCTTTCCTGAGGCCCCCGGTGAACTCTGTGTTGCCTTCTCACCACAGCCACTATGGCGCTCACGGCACTCTGATGACCCAGGAACCGACCGAGCTGCTGTCCCAACACTGGGTCCCACAGCCCCACAGAGCCATCGCTGGAGCAGGAGACCTGTGGAGTCAGAGGTCAGAGGAGTGGGATTATCAGCATCCCTCCCGCATTTCTGTCTGCTCATAATGGAAGGCAATACATCTTGTGACTAAGAGCATGGGCTGTCTGGGGTTCAAATCCTAGCTCCACCATTCATTTCTTTGCGACCTGGGGCAAGTTCATCTGCCTCAGCCTTAGGTTGCTCATCTATTCAGCCGGGAGAATGACAGTGCACCTATCTGACATGGTGCTGCGGGGCTGATGCTATTATAGATAAATGATCTAGTGCAACTGCCTGGAACACAATGAGCAATGAATAAATGGCAGCTATTGTCCTTGTTATTAATATAATATCAGTCAACAAACCCAGACAAAGGCTGAAATGCCTGCAGTGCCAAGGAAAGATCTGGCTGCCTAGAAGGCAGGGAGAGGGCAAATTTTGGCAAGTCTACTCAACTTCCTCTCACTCCTTCCTCATCTCTTTTCGAGAACAACATGGGGACTCTCCATTGGACAACTAGGCTTCAAGTGCATAATGTGAGATTCATTTTTTGCCTTCAATCAAAGAAATAAAACACTAGTGCCCTTTACTGCAGGGATGGGGCATCCTAAGCCCTTGGGGGACAGTTTTGTGTTCTTGTCAAGAGCACAACCTTTCTTATCAAAAAGTTTACTGGCTCAGCTTTATCACTTACATGGCCTTGGAAATGGTCTTTAATCTATCTGAGTTGAATGTCCTTGTAGGTAAAGCACAGTTAAGAGCAGTATCTACTTTACAGGGCATTTTAAAGATTAAATGCCACAACATATGTAAAGAGACAACGCCCGGCACATACTAACTGTTAGCTATTACCATTAATGTTAGCTAGTACCATCACAAACAGGTGTCGGAAAAGGATCAGAGGGGAGGTGCGGTCCTCCCCCAGGAACCTGCCTGAGCTTTGCACCCCTCCTCCTCTTCACTCACCAGTAGGTTGTCTTTGGTCCAGGCACAGCCCGTGACCCAGTCCCGGTGACAGGCAGGGAAGGAGCAAATCAGAACAGGGGCTGTGGGTGTCCTCACATCCCAGCAGAAGAGACTCTGGATAGTTCCCAAAAGATGGAGGAGTCAGGACCATGGGAGGGAGGCAGAAACACCAAGGTCATTACAGACAGGAAATTTCAAGGACAGAGTAACAAGGCAGGGAGGGTGGGCAAATCAAAAGGCCCAGAGAAGCAAAAGGAATTGGGCTGCTGAGGAATCCAGGAACCAGAGGGGCTGGGGACCCAGGGAGAGCAGGGCCTAGGGGTGGCATCCTTCTGCAGCTTACCCGATCCCTGCCCCCCGTGGCCAGGCTGCCTCCATCAGTACTGAAGCTACAGCAGTTTACAGGGCCCGTATGTCCCCGGAGCTCAGTGCTGCAGGGAAAGTCTTCTGCCTTTTGTGGCAGTGCCAGCAACTGCCTCGGCCACAGCCGCACTGTGAAATCCTCTGCATTGAAAATACAGAGAAAGAAAAGTTCCCTGACAGAGGAAGCAAGACAGGCCTTGAGGCCAAAGACAAAAGCAATCGTGGAGGCTGAGGACTGAGAATATGTCTACAGGCACAGCTCCAAGGGAGGGCAGCGATGAGTCACAGGCTGTACTGAGGCTCTGGACAAGGGTCAGTCACCATTTGAGTCACAGGACAGGATGGCGGCACTCCCCGCTCTGGATCTGCAGCTGTCCCTCTCCAGCTCCCTACCGCACCACCAGCCCTTCCTCTGCCCAGGCTTCCTGCCTAGAGAGGGCTGCGGCCACTCGGCATTGTCACTTCCACATCTGTCTCACCTCTTGAGGGAAACCCATCCCTTAACACAGAAAAGTCTTCCACTGGGAAGAAACTCAAAGGACCATAAAAATTACAAAGAGGTCCCATGATCGGGACTAGGGAACAAGAAGAAACAGTCTACACTGATTGCACAAGATAAATTGCACTTAAAAGGACTTCGAAAGTTGTAAAAAATTTTGAGTGTGTATTTTCAATGATTCAGAGCCCTGCCCACGGCCCAGCAGTACCTGAGGCAGAAGCCAAGAGTTCCTGCGAGGCAGCCAGCCCCAGCACAGGCTTCTGGTATCTGGACAGGAGCCAGAGGGACTGAAGGGAGCTTTCCTTGAGTACCCAGCCCTGCAGGGACCCATCTTCGGCACCACTCACCAACACCTTAGGGCTTAGCCAGGCCAGTGCGGACACTGCCACATCTAGTGCTTGACACTGAGCCCCCTGGGAACCTAGAGAATGAGAGAAAACAAGAGAGAGACAGACACTTGGAAAGGGGAGGCCTCTTTCCAAAGGCCCAAACACCCCATCCTTTCTCCCTTTGTACCTGAGGATACTTTGTACACCTTGATGCCATCGGCTCGGTAACCAACAGCCACGCGATCACCATCTGGGCTGAGAGCCACGGCGAGGGCAGGAGAGAGAGAAAGGGAACCTAGGCACCCCCTGGGCCGACCCAGAGACCCAGACCACACCTGAACCTGAAGGACAATAAAAGGGCCTAAAGATACACCACTTTCACCCGAGTTACAGCCACCCTGTTAACGTCCTCCCTCTAGACACCCTTCTGAGAGATGTCTGTGTGCACACGCACAGCCTTCTTCCTGAAGCTCACACCAGCCAAGCTGTCTCCACAGTCCCCTCACCAAAGGCCCACCCCCACCCAAATATTCCTTGCCTTTGTTATTCCCTCGCCATAACCCTCCACCACCCACCCTGTAACCTGACCTTGCCATCCTCTCCAGCGGTCAGTAACTGGCACCCGGCACGCAGAAAAAGGGCAGAAGCCACAAAGCCATGGTGGGCAGGGAAGGCAGCGAGCCGCGTCCCCTCCTGCCATGCCCACAGCTCCACCATCCTGTCCAGCCGGCCTACAGCCACAACCCGCCCAGGCACACTGAAAGCCAAGGTACGGACAGCAGCTCCGGGAGCTCCCAGTTCCTACCCAGGAAAGCAGAAATGGAAATGTCAGGGCCTGCTCTCAACACATCCCACAGTGACACAGGACAGGGACGTCCATCAGTCCCCGCCTTCCACTGCTACCCTTCCATACGCCTCCCCCAGGACCTCTCACCTTGGCGACTTTGAGTCCGTCCACATGGAAGAAGCTGACGCTGCCAGCCCAGCTACCTGTGGCTATTACCTGCCCCTCTGGATGAAAAGCAACACAATTCATGGGCTTAGGAGAGGTGTGCTGGAAGGCCAGCTGCCCGCGGACTGTGTCCCACAGCTGGAGGGGAGAAGAAGAGGAATCAGGTGCTAAAGACAGGGGCCTGGGCTCCTCAGCCCCACGGCTCCAGGGACCACCTTATCCAGTCCCCTGCCCCCAGCCGGTAAGGTCGCCCCAGGCCTAGCAGTCAGCAGCCTCTGCCACACTGACAGGACAACTTCCCGGGCCGACTCTGCGCTTGACGGCAACCGCGACTTCCACAGTCATTACCTTCAGGCACCCCCCTAGGCACGCAGTGGCCAGCAGCCGGTGGTCTGGGCTCAGGCAGCAGCCCGTGATCTGGTACTGGTGAGCCTTGGTCTGGAGCACCCTATCCCAGAGGCACAGAGTTAGGCCCCGGGCCCTCTGCTCACAGGCTTCGCCTCTTTCCCCTCTCCCTGGGCTTCCCACAGACAGGAAAGGCCCTCACTCCGCGACACGGAAGGCCCCTTACCGACAGCCATGCTGCAGGTCCCAGAGCTCGAGGAGCCCGTCGAAGGCGGTAAGGAAGAGGGCAGTGTCAGAAAGGAACGAACAAGAAGACACCCCGTCACAGCCACTCACCAAAGACTTCTCCTCCTGTGAGAGTGAGCAGGGCAGCACACTCAAAACATTCCCTTGACCTCCCGTGTCCAGCCACTCCTGGCCCCAACCCCCTGGGAGGCCATGGCAAGAAGGGCTGGAATCCCTGGCTCTCGGCATTCTCTACCTAAGTCTGAAGGTGTGGCCCTCTGGCCCCACATTCGGAACATCTGTTAAAAGTCCAAAGCTTTGGGTCCCTCTTCAAACCTAGGCCAAGCTCAGGTCTAAAAGGGGGCTTGGGATCCCAGTGGGGCCATGCCTTGTCCTCCACTCCAAATGCTATATATATCCCCCAATCACAGAAGACTTTGAGGGGTCTGAGCAGGGAATGAGGTTACATGTATGCATGTATATGGGAGGCATGATACAGGTAGAAAAATGAGAGACCCACCTTTGCAGCTTTTAAGTACAGTACCCTCTGCTGCAATCATTCCCAGCAATTCACGGGAAACCTTCTCCCCCATGTCTGTGCTCAGGCTCCTCCTCACCCAAACTGGAAGGCCCTTCTCTGTCCTGTCTCCCATGGTCCCTGTGCAACTCAGCTCGGATCTATGAGACACGGCTACATTTTGGTTCCATTTCACCTGCTACGTCTCTTCTTTCAATGAAACTAACCACTTGGCAGGCAAAGACAATGTCCTAAGCCCTGAGTTCCCTGCAATTCTTAAAAGCAGTGCTTTGAATGGAAGGTATGTGGCAAATATTTGCTGCGTGATTGATTTTTGGCCAAGTCCTTTTGATCCGATGGGAGGGGAGTAAAGTGGCTGAATGCAAGCACAACGACAACAGGTGGGCTTGGCTTGTCCAGGGCCTCAGGGCAGGCTGTGAGGTTTTTCTAAAGCTAAACTGCCCCACCTTGAGTGTCATACCTGCCAGGTTCTCAGGTCCAGCAGGTAAACTGTCCCATTGGCAGTGCCCACAGCAGCTCTTTGCCCACTGGGGGAGAATGCCACAGCTGTGGGGGATGAGGAAACTGCCAGGGACAGGCTGGAGCTACAGACAGAGCAGGAAAAAAGGGAGGAAATGAGGAATGAGGGGAAAGAAGCAAACAAGAATTCATTTCTGCATTTCTTTGCCTGAATCCCCCTCTCCATGATCTGATCTCTCCTTTATTCTCCAGTTTCAGAAAGGGCTGCAGCTTGCTCTCTGGTGGGCTTTCCAGAGTCTGGGATTAATGATCTTACCTCTGCTGGCCCCCCATGGTGTGGGGTTTATTTAGCCATCGTAGCATGCGCTGGAGGTGCCACCGCTGGGACAGCTGGGGGGCCTGGTGGCAAAGAGGCGAGTCCGGAGGTTGGTTGGCTGCCTGCTGGGGCAGAAGCTGGGGATACAGACCCAGGATGGGAGCCTGTTGCTTCAGGAAGGTATGAAACACAGCAATGTCAGCCTCGGGAAGCTTTTGTTCCTCTTCAGAGACTGAGGAAGCTAGGAAGAGATGCAGAGGGTCAATGGGCAGCCAGCCTGGACCCCATGACCCTCAACACCAAAAACCATTACATGTGTATCTGAAATGGTAAGTCTCCCAAGTGTGGCCCTCTGGGGCATCAGGAAAATCTATTAAAAGTTCCAATCTCTGGTCCCCACTCCATACCTTAAGTAACCAGAATCTGTGGACCCAGAGCTCTTCAATTTGAACAAGTTTCCCAGGTAATTTTAAGCCCATGAAATAAAGTTTGAGAACCTCTCATCTAAGAGATTTAGGCAAAAGATCTCCCGAGACTCACTTGCTGATCTTGGCATTTCCCACTTGGAATGGAAACTGTTCTTACCTCCCTCTGAGCAGGCTCCCCACGGACACACCCAGGGACCCTATCTCAAAGAAGAAACCACACAGTAGCTCGTCTCACCATAGAGGGCATGGGCTTCCAAAAGCTGAGAGATCAGACCCAGTTCCAGGTGTGCAGCTACCACGTGGAGACTGGTGAGGAGCTTTGCAAGAAGGCCACGGTTCCCACTCTGGAGCTGAGAGGGCCAGAGTGGATTTGTTAGGGATGGGAAGAGGCTGATGAGGGGGGTCAATCTAGTCTTAGACCCGCCTGTTCAGCTGGGACCTAGATCTAGGAGCTGGGACAAAAGACCTGAAAGAGGAAGGCAAGAAAGCCAAAAGCAGGAAAGTAAAGGGAGCTTGAGGCAGGTAATGGCAATGGTGGTAGAGGTGATAGAGGTCATCTAGGGAGAAAGGGGTCTTGGAACAGTCAAAGTAGCTGCTTGGGAGAAGGTGCGTGTGGGATGTGGGGACTAACCAGGTGGTAAGGCAGGTCTTCCAGAGCCTCAGGAGGGCAACTTCGGAAGGTGCCTGAGGCATCAGGGTCACAGGTCTTCCAGAGCTGAGCTGGAGGTGTGGGTCAGAGGAACAAACAATGAGTTGATTTTAGCCCTGAAGCATTTCCAAAGACCACATCCTTCAGGCTATAGCAAGCCATCCACCCACTGAGGTGGTCAGTGAGGAGGCCAGCAGATAGATAGGGAGCACCCGTGGGGGGTCCTGGCCTTTGGGCCCAGGGCCCACACTCAACGCCCCAGGCTAATCTGGGCTGTAGTTACCTGCAATGAGGACATGCGCTGTGCGCTCCAGCTCCAGCCTCTTCCCATAGCGATGTTTAACTGCTGTCCTGAGGGGTCCATCAGGGAGGCAGAGCCGGGCACCAGGCCGCCCCAGGGGGCCCTCCCCTAGCAAACTGTCCTCATGTGAGAGAGAGAAGGAAGGAGAACAGAGGGAGCAGGCCCATTAGTGAGCATCTTGGCACAGCTGTGGGCTCCCATTCCCATCTCACACAGTGGTAAGTTGAATGGGAGACAGGTGTCAGTGGCTACACAGAGGGAAGAGTGAGGTAAAGAAAAGATCACATGAGGCCCTGGCTCAAAGGTGGGAAGACACAGGAGGTCAGCTGGGGTCATCTGTACCTGCGCAGACTCTGGATGAGGTAGGCAAATGGACCCATGGGGTAGGGGTACCCACTGTGACCAGCAGCCACTGCTTCTTCCCAGGTCTTGGTCCCTCTGGGAAGAAACTGCCACACACCCAGCACTCCATGCAGCTGGTCCACAGTAAGACCTGAAAATGCAAGCTCGCTGAGGCTCTTAGCAAACCATACAGCGTAGCCCCATCCCCAGAACACCTAGTCCCTCCTTGCACTTCTCACGGAGACCCCACCGAACCATGGTCATCCAGCTACTGAGCCCTTAGCCTCCCAATTCTCCCCAAGCACTGACCGCTACGTGTGACCTCAAGGGTGGCCAAGGCTTGGGGAAGGACATCGGGGCCATGCTCTTGCTCCAAGGTGCCCAGGATGTGCTGCAGCAGCAGGGGGACCGTGGCAGGCAGAGTCCGGAGTCTCTCAGACACCTCAGAGAGGAGAGAGACAGGCTGCAGTCAGTGCAGGGAGAGGGAGAGGCAGCTTTGGTTGCAGGGAAGGGAGGGGGCAGCAGAAGAAACCATGGGAAAGGATGAAAAGAAAGAAAAAGAAGGGGAGGGAAGGGAAGGGAGGGGAGGGGAGGGGGAGAAAAGCAGGGTTGGGAGTGAGGTGAGGATGGGGAATGGGTGATCACAGATGACAAAAGATAACGGTGGGAGAAGGAGAAAGATGGGAATGAAAGAAGCTAAATGGAGATGGGAGGTGGGATTAGGACTCAGAAGATGAGGAGTGGGGGTTTACATCCTCCACCAACCTGCTCATAGAGTGTGAAGAGCCGCAGGTGATCAGTGACCAAGCGCAGGTAGAGCGGCAGGGCTGACCCCCGCTTCACCAACAGCAGCTGCATCTGATGAGACTCGGAGGACTCAACACGGGTGCCAGAGAGCCTGCCCACAGCCAGCCCACCAACCCCTGCTTTCCAGTCCAGAACAAAGCCCATTGTAAGGCAGCTCCTCCTCTGAGAACCCCCAGCAGTGGCAAGATCCACGGGGTCACCTAGGGACACAGCCCCCCTTCCCTATGCTGCTCTGCCCAGCTGGCCTCTTTTCTGGAATCTGCTGTGGCTCAGTCTACCCCATCCAATAACCACAACTTCACTCCTCCCCTTACCCAGATGGGCCCTAGAGAGGCCATTCACCAGGGTAAAAGGCTGGGAAATCAGTTATCTTATTAACAACTTCCCCCTGGCACAGAGTTCCTGAGAAAACAAGAAGCAGCCGGTCTGTGTGGGGCAGCTGGCTGCCTCAGCACCCTGGTCCTCACAGCTGCCAGACCCAACCCACACACCCACCAGCCCTGGCCTCAATCCAACCTGGTTGTTGAAAGGCGACTCTTCCAGGCGCTTCCCGTACAGAGCGAGCTCCTCCCTCACCAGCCGGGCCCGGGCAGATGGTTCCAGAGGTCCCAGGGCCACCACCTGGGCACCTTGGCTCTGCTCAAGGGTCTCCCCCAGGCTTGCATCACTGGACACACTCAGCACCAGGTGCACCCCCTGTGATATTTGGACAAAAGATTATGGAAGTAGAAGGAAAAGGAGAACAAGGTTAGAGAGGCCCCTTTCCTCCCTGCTACATCCCACCCCGACCTCCTCCTCACACTCACCCGGGGAAGGGTCTTTGGGATCCAGTCTGAGATCAGCTGCCCATGCTGGCCCACCAACCTGTCAGCCCCATCAACGATCAGCACCAGGGTCTGGCCAGATTGCAGGGACTGGGCAGCCTTGGGCAGCAGCCTTTCCTGCAGCTCCCACACCAATCCCCTGTATGTGGAGGGGAAGGACCAGGGTTAGCCAGAGAGGGAGATGCAGGGATAGCATCATGCAGTATCAACAAGGGAGGGCTAATGGGGAAGACACACACCGGTAGGTATGGGGGAGGGCACCCGGCTCTTGCACTTGGCGATGTAGACAGACACAGAGGCGTCTAAGTAGGGTGAGGGCCAGACCCTGGTCAGGGCGGGCTCCTGAGAAGTGGAAGAAAACTAAAGGGGCCACCTTGGCCCCACTGGGAACCTGCAGAGCTGACACAAGGGACGCCTGTATGGGAAGGAAACAGAAAACAGGTCACATTTTACATGCACAAACTCCCTGGCCCCACATCCTCAGCCCTCCTTAGCCCACACAGCCCTCCATCCCGCCTGCGCAGGCCTCTGAGACTCTGTACCAGGAAAGCAGTCTTGCCCTGTCCCGACTGCCCAGTCACGAGGCTCAGACTCCCTTGGTGCAGCAGCAGCTGCTGCACTGTGTCCTGAAGAAGGCGAGGCCGGGCGGGACTCAGTGGGTTCTGCAGCTGCTGAAAGGTGGCCTGGACCAAGTCATCGTCTGGGATGGACACTGGCTGCTCCAGCTGGGCTCCAGGCTGAGGGCACACGGTGCTGTGACTATATGTCCATGCTCCTCAGGACCCCAGGACTACAACTCTCAGAGCTCCCACAAAGTTCCTTCCCACCCAGGAGTACCCAGAACACCCTACCCCCTGTCCACTCCCAGGCCACCAGTGCTCCCACTGACCTGTAGGTAAAGCTTCTGGATCACATTCCACACATCCTGCAGAACCAACTGCCCAAACTCCTCCAGCCCCCCAACATAGGGCCGGCCGGCTGCCACACCCCCCCATTCACAGGAGTACCTACAGGCGAAGCAAGCACAAGCAGAGTCAGGGCAGAGAGCCCTCACATCTCTGTGCAGGGGCTCTCCTCTCCCCCAGCTCACCTGCGACAGGTAACCCCTTTCTGTTTGTTCAGGTAGCTCTTTAGTTCTGAGATCCGACGTACAGCCTCTTCAGACTCAGGAATAAAGTCAGGTTTCCAGGCAACTGGCACGGAGCTGACCACCCAAGAAGCCCCAAGAATGCTGCTGGACTCCGACTCCAGCCTCTCTCCACCCCCAGCCACCAGGCCCGGCTGTGGTTCCCTGAAACTCCTCTAGTGGAGACCTCCCGAGTTCAAGTCCGATCCGGTGCTACAAAGGCAAGCTCTCTCAGCCCTGTTTCTCTCCTCTAGCTCCCCTTCCTCTACTCCGACTATGGGAAGAAAAGACATGGCCACTGAGCCTGTGTGGCCTTCGGTGCAGATCAAGGCCGGGAGCCCAAAGAAGGTACCTGAGGAAGCTGGAATCCCGGAAGTAGATGAGCCCCTGGGCGGAGGGCCGTAGGCAGAGGCCCCGATTCAGGAACTGCATCACCTCCATCTCTGTCACAGAGCGACCTGAAGGGTACTGCTGGGCCTGATGGAGAGGGCAGAGAACAGGCAGGTTCCGTTCCACCTCACTCTCCTCCCTCCCCTGAGACCTGCCAAGACCCCAGAGCTCCTTCATCTCAGGAATGTTCCTCCCTGCCTCCAGACACCAGCCAACAAACTATATAGCTAACAGCTAACATTCACTGAATGCCCATCATGTACTGAGCATTTTTTTTATGGATTTCTAATTCTCAAAGTAACCCAGCAATGTAGATGTCACGGTTTCTCTTTAGTATACGGGAGAATTGAGACCAGATTAGGATAAGCTACTTCCTAAGCTATTTCCTAAGCCACAAAGCCACACAAGGACTGAAGGGAGAACAGAACCTCGATCCGTCTGAGGGCAACACCTAAACAGACCTGGCCTCTTCACTTCACATCCCTTGGTAACCCAGGGGTACTTCTCAAAGGAATTCCCTCATCTAGGACTTGGCCACTCACAGAACCTTCTGTCTGTGTTTCACCTCAAGTCCCAAGGACCTGCTTGTACATAATCCCAGGGGTCTTGACAAACCATGGCTTCTCCCCACTCCTGCCCCAACCTTTGCTTCCCCACCCAGACCTGGCTCCAGCCTTGTCTGCCTTACCCAGCGGAAGTGAGGATGGTCAGGGAGGTTGTAGGTGGGCGGAACGTAGCCGTAGCGGGAGCCCAGAATCCCCACAAACAGCTCCGAATTCTCCACCTCCCCGAGGCACACTTCCAGTTGTCTGCAGGCATGTTTATGGAGCATCACATCAGGGAACACAGGCACGAATGGAGAGCCAGGGCCCTGGCTCACAACCGAGCAGCATAAAAGGCAGGCTGCTCTCGTTAGCATGCTAGGAGCAACCCACTGCTCTCAGCTCTCAGGCAACCTTACAGGCCGCAGACCACCCACCTCGGTGCCACCACGCCAGTCCTTCACCCAGCCCTTCTTCTCTGTGGTCCCCACACCTGTTCCTACGGGTCTCCTCCTCAGTGATGCCCCAGCGCAGGTCAATGGCATGAAGGCTAATGCGGTGGGGGGCGGCTCGAGCCTGCAATGCTGGTAGCACAGACCTCAGCAGCAGGTCCCGCTCCCCGTGCATGTCCCGGAAAGTGGAGGAAATGAAAAGCCGGATGCTGCGCCACCTGCGGGGGAAGCAGAGTGTTGGGCTGGATCTAGGGATCAGCCCCACAACCCAATACCACAGACAAGGCCAGGATCACCCTTCAGCACGAGCATGAGCCAGGTACAACAGCCAGCAGGAGGGTGTCCACCAGGCCTCCAGAGAATAAGCTCTTTGTAGCCCCAGCTGCAGAGCCCTGGACATTAAATCCCACTTGCCATTTACATGCCAATAATTATGATGCACTTACTATCTGCCCAGGAGAGGCTCATGACAACACTGTGAGATAAACACAATCACTATCTCTGGTTTACTGATCAAGAAACTACAGCTTTAAAAATTAAGCAACTAGCAGCCCAAGATTCAAGCTACTGTTTGGCAAGTCCAGGATAAGAAGGCCAGAGCCCATGCTCCTAAGCTCCCTGCTTGAGCCCTGGCTGTATGCTCCCCACCTCACATTCTGACTCCCTTTCCCCAACAGAGAAAGGGGCATGTTCACAATCTGGCAATTTCCTGTGTTAGAGAGTCCCCTGCCTGAGAAAGCAGAGGCATACTTCAGTGGATAGAGCAAGTAGCATCTCAATAGCCAGAATTTCAGTCCCCTGAGTTTCTTCAGGTTTTGAAGGCAGCCCCATCCAATACACAAAGGCACAGAAACATAGACTGACCCATGTTGGGAAACAGAAGACAAGGGGCTTGGAGTATTCTCTTCCAGTGGCCGGAGTGACGGAGCCCCTGTCTTTCCTGGGGGAGATGGAATCTTGAATATTTTGTCCATTTGGCCTACATGTTCTAGAAGACGGGAGGCCCCACGCTCTGCAATGAACCTGAAATAAATAGCGACCAAAAATAAATGCAAGTAAAACACCACAGTCAGAGTCAGTAAAGTTGCCCTGGCCGGTGTAGCTCAGTGGACTGAGTGTGGGCCTGCAAACCAAAAGGTCACCAGTTTGATTCCTGGTTGGAGCACATGCCTGGGTTGTGGGCCAGGTCCCCAGTGGGGGTACGTGAGAGGCAACCACACACTGATGTTTCTGTCCCTCTCTTTCTCCTTCCCTTGCCCTCTCTCTGAAAATAAATAAATAAAATCTTTTAATAAAAAAATTTTAAGTCTTCTAAGGGGACAAGAGACAAAGATATGGATAGGTTAGGTCCCCCAGCACTCCTTACAAAGAGGATCATAGGCAATGATTGTAGACTTTGAGGAAACAACTACAATAGGAAAAGAATCAAAGAAATGGAGATCACATGGAAGGTTATCAGTGGGAAGGGGAAGGAGGGAGAATGGGGGGAAAGGTACAGGGAATAACAAGCATAAATGGTGGTACAAAATAGACAGGGGGAGGTTAAGAATAGTATAGAAAATGGAGAAGCCAAAGAACTTATATGTATGACCCATGGACATGAACTAAGTGGGGAGAAATGCTGATGGAAGGGATGTGCAGGGAAGAGGGGAATAAAGGGAAGAAAAAAATGGGACAACTGTAATAGCATAATCAATAAAATATATTTTTAAAAAACAACAGAAAAGCCCTGGCTGGTGTAGCTCAGTGGATTGAGCGTGGGCCTGTGAACCAGAGGATCATGGTTCAATTCCCAGTCAGGGCACATGCCTGGGTTGCAGGCCAGTTCCCGGCAAGGGACGCACAAGAGGCAACCACACATTGATATTTCTCTCCCTCTCTCTCTCTCTCCTTCCCTTCCCCTCTAAAGATAAATAAATAAAATGTTTAAAAAAAAAACAATAGAATAAATAGAAATAATGTGAGCAACTCTTGAGTTGCTCACTAAAAAGCAAACAGTGCAGTCTCCCCTGTCCACTTTTCCTCTTTCCCACTAGATACGATACAAAAATGATGGCTGGAACAGTCATTTTGTACCATGAAGTGGAAGCAGAATATTTGAAAATGGTGGAGCAATAAGGCAAAGGTGCCTGGGTCTCTGTAACACAGTGTCGCTGTGCTGCCTAGACTTTCGTAGAAGAGCAATTCACTATCTTCCTTGAAA
Organism: Anoura caudifer; assembly: GCA_004027475.1. Classification (NCBI taxonomy): domain Eukaryota; kingdom Metazoa; phylum Chordata; class Mammalia; order Chiroptera; family Phyllostomidae; genus Anoura; species Anoura caudifer. The sequence continues at coordinate 61,310 of PVKU01008260.1, forward strand.
AAAAAAAAAACTAAATGGAGTAGCAACCACAAACATCACCCAAAAATGCTCTAACAAACCCCCAACCCTTTCAGCGCCCAACCTGTACTCACTTCAGTATCCCGTCAGTACAGCCTGAGAGCGTCACGTCATTGGGATTCAAACCTGGTGATCTGACAAAGGAAGAAGCCACTACCAATCAGAAACAGTGCCAGGAACGCAGTCCCTGCCCCCTAACACCCCAGGAGAGACACCCCACCTCTGCATTTTTAATAGGGCTATGTGCCAGCCTGGGGCTAGGGTGGACCCTCACGAAGGGCTACAAGCTAGGCTGAAAACTTCAGAAAAGTTTCTTGCATCTAAAGTGCTGCAGACCTCAGAGGCAGAGCTGGGGAGGGAGGGTGCCTGGCAAGCGGGAGGGTCCCACACTTTAGTAAATACGGATCACTCTCCTCTGGCACTGGGCAATCAATGTGTGTGAGTGCCCTTACATGCACCACGTCCATCTTAGGAGAACGCTAACAAAGAGGCACTTTGAATTCACGTGCTGCCAGATAAGCTGTTTGGCCTGGTTTATCAGCTTGTCATCCATAGCCTCTCCAAAAACCACGACCCTGTCTACCTGTAAGATAAAAGGGGAGGGGCTGAGCCTAAGGAACAAAGGAACAGAAGACAGGCTAAAGAGATCAGGACATCAAGAGATCTCCGAGAACTGGGGGAATGGGGAGAATTCTGAGCAGGAATGTAACTGCCTCTCCTGAGAGCACTTTGGGCCGGGCAGCCACTGCACCCTGACTGGGAGGGCATCAAAGCAGCAGCGGGGGAAGGGGCAGTGGTGCGCGGGTAGCTGGCTCATTTGGGCTCCCGAGAGCTGACTGCCAAATATTCGGGAATTTCGAGAGCCAGTTGTTAAACATGGCTACTATTAAATATTAAATTGCATGAACTTACAATTAAATAAATTATGTTAAAAACAAAGGTAATAAATAAAAACTCATCACCTCCTAATTATTTTATTATGTCTTACCATTATCTAGTCTTGATCTTACATTTACTTTATCTGTACTGTGGAAAGACTACACAATGGTGCAATACTTAGTTTCTCTTCCTAACTCCGAGTTCAATGATATCTTGAAATCAACCATGGAAGGAGTATTTACACCATGGAAATTAGCTAACCAAAAAATCCTACTAACCTAGACTTATTTTTCCCAGATTACTGGTTGCTAAAAATTTACCAGCATAACACTGGTTAGGGGGCTGCAGCCAGCAGGGAGCTGATCTGGGCACTGTACCTGGTTTAAAATGTCAGCTTTGAGGAATGAGACACTTTCGTTCTGGAGGCAAATGCGGGGGAAGAGAGGGTTTCTCAGGGCCTGGGCAGTACTCACAGGAACCCTCTGGGCAGCCAGAGACAGCAGGTACTTCCCAAAAGTATGCAGTGACCACTCGCAATTTCCATCTAATTCCTGAAGGAAAGAGCCTCATGTTACGTGGTTACCTGAGAGATCTTCAGAACTGTGCATACCCAAGACTTTCCTGACTCAGCAGGCTGCTCCCAGGCCTGTGTCCATGCACATATTTTTGCACGGTGCAGGTGGGTGACTGACCTGGACTTGAGCCTGGAGTTCCACCGCAGTCTTCAGGATGCCGTCTTCTGCCTTAATCACAGCGGTCCTCACAGTGCTCCAGCCACACAGCAAGACATCCACACGCTCCGCCCGCGCAACCATCATTGCGATCAACAGCAACACATAGTTCAGGGCAGGCTGATGAGACAAGCAGCAGGGTGAAGTAAGTCTCCCTTGCTTTCAAATCCACACTTGTCTAGGCAGCCCTGAAGGCCAAAGACATCCACTGCTTGGGGAAAGGGACAAAAACCCCAAATTAGGAGGGGAGCGCTTTCAGCAGCCCTCAGGAAGAGCTGCCTCAGGTAGAGAGGTGGAGAGGCCAGGATCCCTGCCCAGATTCAGCTCTTGGATGTAGGGAGGTAAAAGTGAGTATTTGGATGACAGAAATTTAGAGATTATATATCAGCCAAATGTGAAATGTTAGTATTTTAATCCATGAACAGGCTTGAGACCACATTCTAGGAATTACCCCTGGGGACCAAGGTCTGACACTGGGAAGCAATTGCAAGTCCTTTGTTTCACTTGCTTGCTTATGAGAACCAAGTCTGTGAACAGGATATCTCTGAGAAGCCCCAGCACCCTATCAGCCCCTCACTTCTTTTCCTTTTTTTTTTTTACCCCTTGTGGGTTGCTCTTAGGACAGAGCTGGTCTGCACAGGCATCTGTCAGATAGACCAAGAGGGTGCGGCCTGGCAGCGGGGGCAGGCTGTGCTTCACAGAGAGGTTCACGGCCGTCTCCAGGGCCTGTCGATACCGAGCCAGCATCTCACCATCATATTTCCACTGTCTGCAGGCAGGAGAGACACAGATAGAAGGACTTAGGGGCTTCTCTGTTCACCACGTTAAGGCAGATGGGAAGATGAGAACTTGTCAGTCAAGTATTGGGTCTTCCCCAGCCCGCCACCTTCCACAGCCCTCCTCCATTGCCAGTAGAGAACGTTGGGGCAGAGCGTCCGTTTGCTCTCATTCTACAGGACTCTCCCAATCCATTACCAGGGCAGGAGAGAAGTCATCTGCAGAGCCATTCTCTGAAATCAGTTGTTATACTTGCTTCATGAGGCAACATTTAACTGCTACAAATTATTAAATTATATTTTAAAGAACAAATACAGCTTCCGGTCAAGACGGCAATGTAGGTAGACATGACTTGCCTCTTCACACAACCACATCAGAATTACAACTAAAATATAGAACAACCATCACTCAGGAATGTCAGAAATCGAGTTTAATGGAAGTCTGACAACTAGGGAACTGAAGAAACCATATACAGTAAATCAATAGGATGAAAACGATTAAAAGATTAAAAGATATTTAAGAAACCAAATAACCAACTGTATTATACACGTTTAGATCCTGACTTCAATAAAACTGTGAAATAATATTTTTGAGACAAATAAAAATTTTTAATATGGACTAGATTATAAATGATATTCCAAGGAATTTTTTTCAGTTTGTTAAATATATTAATGACATTCTGATTATATAAATGTCTGCTTTAAGAGACACATGAGCCCTGGCCAGGTGGCTCAGCTGGTTGGAGCATTGGTCCCATACACCAAAATGTCATGGGTTTGATTCCCAATCAGGGCACATACCTAGGTTGTGGGTTCAGTCCCCAACTGGGGTATGTATAGGAGGCAACCAATCACCGATCGGTGTTTCTCTCTCACATCAATGCTTCTCTCTATCCTCAGGTGAGGATTTAAAAAAACAGAGAGAGACACATGAGAAGTATGGAGGGGTAAAGTAAAACGCATCATATTATTGGACATGTGTTCTTTGAAAACATATTCAAAAAAGGAAAAAGAAGAAAAGGATCAAGAAAGGAAGTGTGGTAAAATGTAGACAATCACTGAGCATGGCTAATAGTTTTACAGGAGTCCATTAAACTATTCTCATTACTTGTGTGCATGTTTAAATTTTTTCATAATAAGTTTTTAATCTTTAGAATTCAGTAGTTATTTCCAGTACTATCCAATAAAATTAAATTGCAATTAATAAAATTAAAATTAAATTGAAATTACACACACACGTAATTTAAAATTTTCTAGTAGCCACATTTAAAAAAGTACAAAGAAACAGAAGAAATGAATTTAATATTACATTTAACCTAATACATAAAAATATTTTCATTTCAGCATGCGGTTAATACAAAAATTATTAATGAGATCTTTTACATCCTTTTTTTCGTACTTTCCTAAAAACCCAGCACATCTCAGTTCCAACAAGCTACATGTCAAAGGCTCAAAAGCCACACATGGCTATGCCCAGCGAAGGCACACTGTTTAGACTGCAGCCTAAGCTTCACTCCCAATGAACTGTGTTCCCTGGTCACTGATTCAGGATATTCCTGGCCTCTGAGTTCTACCAGAAAGTTAGATGATCCCTGCCTTCGCCCTGAATGAAAATTAATAAAGATACTGTTGAAGCACCTGAAAGGACAGGGTGCTGGGATTTAGGGAAAGTTTCATGTCTATGTTTGAGCCTACTTGATGATAACTATATCTGTGTCAAAAGAAAAAGGAAAGTGAATGGATCAGAAAATACAAAGAGAAAGAGAAACACGAAGAAAAATAGGTATCACAGAAAAGGAAAAGAAAGAAAACTGTGTACCAAAGCAGAAGCAAAGAAGACACTAGCATGCAAAAAGAGAAAGGAAGATGCTTCGCAGACTCATAGAATCCATGGAAACCAATGAAACAATCACAAAGAATAGAGCAGAGGCCCAAACATAAATTTTGTTTCATGATCTCTCTAGAGGACAATGTTAAAGACAAGTTTTGTTGTGCAAGAGACAACTGAAACCAAGGAAGTCTAAGCCATTGGGACGACTGCCAAGCATGTCTATCCAGAATCAAAGCTGGGATTCTCAGATGATTCCCAAGCCTTGGCAGGGTACCTTTTATTACCCACCCTTTGCTTCCAGATAAAACACACACATGCACACATGCATGCACACACGCACACACATACCTGGTCCTGTGTGTTTTCAGTTTCTCCCGCTTGAGTTGCTCATACAACATAGGCATCATCATTGCTGCCCGAAGTTTCCGACGATTTAGGTCACAAACTCCCCTTTTATAGGACTGCCCCTTCACAATTTTTGAGTTTCTAATCATTATCTGCTTCATCAGTTGTGTGTTTGAAGGAAATGGCAATGCTGCGTGGCAACAGATAAGCATTTGAATCAGGGAATTTCTGTTTCTGCATCTTGCTTTCCCATCAGTGCCAGTCCTGCACCCCAACCCCAGCTGACCTCTGCCCACCCCACACCCTGAGACTGGAAAGCAAGATGCTGAAACATCCCAGTGCTGCTGCCTCATCTAGTCTCAGGCAGAAGAGACAAACCAGAGTTGGAAGAAGAGAGATAATACCTTTAGCTTTCAGTTGAGCCTCAAGGTAATTGATGGAATCATGAGCATTAAGGAATCTGAATGGAAATTGCCGACTGTGGATTATAGATTTCTGGAAAGCAAGAGAGGGGTCATGAGTATGAGGGGCATTAGGGGCCTCAGTGACCGGGAACTTGACATAATCACTCTAGATTTGTGGGAAGGTAAGGAAAGACACCATGAATATTAGAGAAGAGAGACAGAGAAAGGGAGAGAAGATTAAAAAGAAAGGCATTACGTGAAAATATAAGAAGAGGTAAAGGAGGAGAGGAAGTAACAGAAGGAGCTGTCTTTGTTTTATAACAGACCTCCTCTGAAGTCAGTTAAATTACAGAAGTGCCTCCCCCTAGTAAGTCACTGATCTCAGAAAATAAAAAGGAGAGTTCTAATTTCTCAAAGGGTTGGTGAACCCCTGGACCTATCTTCCCCAACCTATCTGTATCTGCACACCTGTTTTCAGCCCACATGGAAATAGCTTGGCAGCCATAGCCTTCCCCAGCCACTAGGAAAAGGCTGGCTTGCAAAGCTGCGGCAGCATCTCCACACCCACCTCTAGTGGCTGGGCCACCCAGCTCCCTGCCCCTCACGAATACCGCTTGCTGGAGTCTCTGCAGTACAAGCTCGTGGTGGTGGGCACTGATCCCAACCCGCAGCAGGTTGCACAGATTCCGAAGCATGGCCATGAAGGGAAGCTTGCCATTGTCTGTGGGAGTGGGGCAGAGGGTGAGAAAAGCAAGCAAAGGATGAGTGAGAGAGGTCAGAGACCAGAGCAAGAAGTTCAGAGGTCATGCAGAAAATTCAAGATAAAGGGAGTGAGGTATTAACACATTATCTATCTGACTCAAAACATTATAAATGCTCGCAAAGGAAAAAAAAACACCGCTGGCCTGAAGTTCAGAGCAAAATTTATACAACACTGTTTATGGGATGGCTGTTTCAATAAACAACTTATGTTATCACTTTGTCTATTGGCTCCAGCTCTGAGACTGGGGTCAACTAACAAACTATATTCTCTAATCTAGAGTAACGATTTCCAAACTTTTTAGATAGCTAAAAGAGAAATTTCCTAGGGTAAAATTTGTTTAATTTATAAATTGTATACATGTAGTACAACCATTGGTTAATATTTCAAGGCACCACATACACTTAAGGTAAGACTCATCATTATGATGGTGAGTGTAAATCCCTATTTCAAATAGTCATCTTGATACTTTTTAAGTTTTCTGGCAAACTTCTTGTAAGGACTGATTAAATAGTCATTATTTTTCACTTATGCACAGGTGACAAAGACTTGCAATGAAGCAGAACTTCACTTCTGTCACTTGCTTATTGCTCACTTGTCCCTGTGATATTAGTATTATCTTCGAGTCCTAATTTCTGAATAATAACTTTTTAAGGCATGCGTCAATTTTAAAGGGTTAGTTTGGTTAATAAATAATAATTCTAAATCCATTTATGATTCAAAGATAAGTTGCGATGCCACATTACGTAGAAACCAAAAAAAGAGGGTGGGGCACCAACGATGCCCTCATGTAGTGGACTCCTCCTCTTCCTCAACACACCTCAACCGTCACACACCAACACCATGTGGACTAAGTGACTAGTATAGATTAAAAAATTCCTTCTATCTATAACATAAAGGTAAACATAAGTAAGTGGTGTGATATTTTCCCCGGGTAACCCCACTTTAAAGACCAGGCCAGTCAGCCCCCAAACCCACATCCCATGCACTAGCCTGCACTCACCAGCAGCTTTCATCAGGAGAACAGAAAAACAAGGTTATGCACACAGTATAAGTGATGCATGCCAACTGATGAACTATTGTATCCTTTGTGAAGTCATAAATTTTTATCAATTGTTGCTATGTATGAAAGGTTTTCTAGATCATTTTGATAAGAACTTAAGTCCAAGATCATATTTATGATACTAGAAAATAAACTGAGTATTTATCCTATAGACTGAGAAATTCACTGATTTCATTCCAAAGAAATTGTTAATAAGTTAATGAACCAGTGGTCTCCAAAGAGGGGTCTGTATCTATAATTACATTTTATCTTATATTTTATACTGATATTGATATATTTTAATATTTTATTTACTTATATTTATTTTCACATATATATTTCAAATAATTGTATTTTATATATTTCTCAAAGTACATTAATTTATTAGTACATATACAAACATTCTTAAAATATAGGTTGGGGCAAAAGTAGGTTTACAGTTGTTCATATGGAAAATAATACAATAATAATAATACAAAAATAAACTCTGTTTTGTGTACTCACAACTATAAACCTATTTTTACCCCACCCTATATGTATACATATATTCTGCTACATTCTAAATTTTTTTTGCAATATATAATTTTTAAAAAACTGTGGAGACCAGTGGATTGGACTCTGGGCATTTGTCTCAACCAAGAAAAATGAGTTTTCATTTTCAGGGGTAGAGAGGAAAAGTGGAGATGATACACACAAGAATGACCTGCACGTACTGGCTGCCACCCAGGCCTCTTTGTTCTGCTCCACCCAAAGTTGAGTCGGTACTGGGGAAGAGACTGTCAGGCACACGTGTGCGTGCGTGTTTTAATTCCCATGTGATTCTGACACGGACACCAGTGACAATCACAATGGGAGAGGAACGCTAAGCAGCTGCGCAATTCGGGTGGCCCTGAGTGTAATCTATGATGGCAGTTCGCAGAGAAATAAGGTAAAAGCCAACATGGTCTTCTAAAGCTCTAAAATGCGACATCTACGAAATTCAAGCAGACAAAGGGTCTAGTTAGGTATTTCGCAACAGAAAGAAGTTGACTTTAAATTTTCTAAGATGAAAGAAGTAAAAGAAAAGAAAATAGAATAGAAAGAGCTTTCTATAGTTAAAAATAAACAACAAAAACAGAGGAAGAGAAGTCTGAGAGCAACTTGTTCCTCCCTGATTTGAAGTTTTTAAAATCAATATGGGCATATGACCTGAAACGCCTATGTCCTAAATATAAACTTCTGTGGAGATTCCACTACGCCATGTGCCAGAAAGTTCCTGCCTTATTTGGATGAGTTACACAGATCTCGCTATAAGTGCAACCAGAGAGAAGGCACCACTTTTGTCATGTGTTGATAAAGACTTGTATATATCACCTAACCACACCTGGAATAACTATCTACCTACAAAGCCAATGTTGCTGAAAGCAAGCACCACTGTCCACTTGGGTGTAGTCAATGGCAGACCTTGTAAGTCCAATCACCAAGCAACAAAATAACTGCATCAGGTATGAAAATCCTCTAGTCCAAAACGGAGAGACATAAACGGGGAAGAAGAGAAGAAGGTGTGATGGTCAAGGTTACTGTACCAATAAGTTCCTCCCAGACAGAAGCTTTGTTCCCCCGCAAGCTCAGCTCCCGCTCCCATGTCTCTGGCTGAGACAGCTTCATCCGCTTCCCAGCTCTGCTAGCATCCCATGGCCCAGGGAGGCGACTTCGAGAAAAGGCCTGTAGGTTGGATGGGTATCTGGAACAGAGGAGGAAAAGCTTATCATTTCAAAGCCAGCTGAAAAGAACTCAGAAAAGGAAAGGTGAGCCAGTCAAAGCTAGTCGGTCATGTTTACAGGCCGTGTCTGCCCAAACTAATGTTGTTGGGGAGAGAACTACAGGGATTGGGGCCATGGGTGTTGAAAAGTCAGAGTTGCCCAAATGGAATGGACAGTCAGGGTGTATCTTCTCACCTGTAGCCCAGCAGGGAGCACACCAGCTGGGCAGGCTCCCAGATATGCAGTCGCTGTACCAACTTCTTCAGGGTGAACCTTGGCGGCTTCTTTTTCTTTGGCACTGCATTGTAGGTCTTCTCAAACTGTGGAAATGTCCCCAAATCCCACAGGGGCCATTTAATCGATGATCACGGTCACTTTCTTTAGAAAGCATAACCTAAGACCATCCTATACCTCTGAAATCATTTCTTTCCCCAAAGTAGATTTGGGTAAATAGTAGGAATAGGGGGTAAAACTCTTTAGCAACAAGAACTCCAGTGGCAAGCATAAGCTAGCAGTGTTTTGGGGTCACTGTGTTTTATTTACACAAGACTGAACTATCAATGGTAAAATGGAGTGATTGCCTTGTGAAAAGCAACATGGGAGAGAACACCTTCTTTTCAGAGGGAGGAGGAAAGTGGCTCTTATTTAAATCATGGAGACTTGGAACAGGTAAATGGAGGCATCAGAACAATGCAGGCTGTGAGGAGTTAAAAACTGAAGGAAGTTGCCCAGACTAGTGTGGCTCAGTTGGGCAATGTCCGGGAAGTCCGGGAAAGTGAAAGATTGCTGGTTTGATTCTCGGTGGGGGCACGTGCCCAGGTTGCAGGCTGGTCCCCCAGCAGGGTACGTAAAGAAGGCAACACAGTCCATGTTTCTCTCTTGCTTTGATGTTTCTCTCCCTCTCCTTTTCCCCCCTCCCCCAATCTAAGAATAAATAAATAAAATCTTAAAAGAAAAACTGAAAGAAGTTGCTTTTCAGAATCTTCTACGGTGGAAGAGCTAACTTTGGGATATATTATTAGGATGAAGAAAAAGGATCAGCTGACTGACTGACAATATATCTTCTTATAATGCTTATATTTTCCTAATCTCTATTTTAATGATGATGATGGTGATAGCCCACACTTATTCAGTGCCAGGTACTGTTGGTATTGTTAGAAATACCAAAAATATAATAACTGATTCAATCCTCACAAAAACCCAGTGAGATAGGTACTACTATTATCTCCATTTACAACTGAGGAAACTGACACAAGAGAGGGTAAATCATTGGCCACAGTCAGGTAGCCCACCAGTGCTGGTGGTGGGGGGATTCAACCCATCAGAATCCAGATTCTACGCTCTTAAACACTAAGTGCAATGACTTGTTTATTGTTAATGCAAAAAATTTTTTTTGGTTTGTTTTTAACACTTCCTATGGAAGGTAAATATTTCATATCTTTAACTCATTTATCCAGGTGGATATGCCATGGGGGGGGGGGGGGGGGAAGGAGACTTTCCTGTTGCTTTCAGAACTGGATCCTATAATCACAGCTGAGGATTCCCCAGCTAGAAAATTGGCATGTGCCTATCATATCCACAATTGGTATTTCTTTTTTTTTTAATGAATATTTCATTTATTTATTTATTTACTTTCAGAGAGAGAGAGGAGGGGAGGGAGAAAGAGAGGGAGAGAAACATCAGTGCGTGAGAGAAACCTCGACCAGTTGCCTCTCGCAAGCCCCCAACCGGGAACCAGTTCTGCAACTCAGGCACATACACGCCCTGACAGGGAATCAAACACGGGGTTTGCAGGATGACGTTCAACCCACTGAGCCCCACCAGTTAGGGCTCCACTGTTAGTATTTCTAAACCAAATGGAATTACATTTCTAAATGTTAGTTGAGAAAAGACTGTGCATGTACATATGCAACCCCGGAACCAGGCACTTACCTTCTCCTGTTCAATTTTAAGAGGCTTAAGGTACCTTGGAAGATACTGCTTTGTCTCAGAATATGGACGCTCCTCCTTCTGTTGGGACAGAAGAAGCATTCAAAAAGGGAATTGGACAATCCCATTTCCCTGGAGAGATCCATTCCAATAGCCCCAAAGGCCCATCTCTATCGAAAAGGAAGCCCGCTAGGAAAGAGGCAGGCCCTGCCTCTCTGCCCCCTGAGCTCTACCTGGCTCCTCTGCACTTTTCTGACTCTGTTTGCTCCTGGCAGTAGGAACATTTCAGATGCTCAGTGTGGGGTCCCCCAGGGTCAGTATGTTCCTTCATTCCTCCCTTGCCAGAGAAAATGGACATGGGCAATAGAAGACCAGGGTTGAGACAGGGACTGACCGGAGGGCGGGGGGGTCGGTGCGGGCACCTCTTGGCCCGGTGCTTCCGAGGGTTGTACTTGGCCAGCTGGTACTCATCAAAGTGGGCGAATTTGTCGGTCATAGCAGCACGCAGGCAGGCAGGCAGAGGTACCAGCTTGTCCCCCTCTCCTCCAGCCAGGCTCTGTCAGAGAGGGAAGAAACCATCAGAAATGACACCGAAACAAGCCCTCCAAAACCAAACAAGACTCTTCGCAGAGTTAAATCAGAATAGGGATCGAGGTCTCAGCCCCGGCTCTAAAATTACAGTTTCTGTTTTACTGGGCCTGTCAGCAGACTTCTCCGAGTCTTGTTTTCTTCATTGTAAATAAAAGGTCCAGAATAAAACCAGTTTTTCTCAAACTGAGGTCCAGCCCTTCTCCGTTGTAGTCTCCCTGTTGGGCAACCCACCTTGGGCACCAAGGTGGAGGACAGCAGAGGGGAGCCCAAACTGTCTTGGAAATTTTCTCCAGGGATGCAATGAGCAACCCACATGAAGGCCAAACTTCAGGAAAGTGAGTGTCATACCTGGTAGACCTCAGCTACCTGGATCCAATCAGAAGGCAGCTGGACAATGGCAGAGAAATATCGTCGCAGGTGGGGGCGGCAGTCTGGCAAGAAGGCAGCAATGGCTAACACTTTGTTGGCCACATCCCGCACGTTCAGCTGCTGCCTGGCGTACAGAGACGCCTAGGGGACAGCGAGGCGAGGGTTGGTATCTCAGCCACTTCTCCCAGACCTTCAAGCCCTAAATGAGTCTATATATCTAATCTACATGCAAAAAGCCTTTCCTGAGCCCTCCACTTGGTCTGAAATCTAGTCGGTATCTAGTCAGTATCCACCTTTATTTGCAGCATGTCTTCCGGGTCTACTAGTCACTTCCCAAGTCAACCAGGCCCTTTCCCTCTTTGGAAGACCTCCCACCACCAATGCCTACTGAGGGCTTACCCTGGATTCAAAGTGCTGATGAAATCTGACATCTTCCAAAGTCTCAGAGAAAGCATTTCCCCCTCTTCTCTACTTCTGAAACAGTCATTTATCTACTACACCATTTGCATTTACATATTTGGAAGTGTTTTGCTGACCCAGCAATACCATAAGCTCCTTAAGAGCCGGATCATGTTTCATTCTGTTGATATGACCCTCAACATACTGTGTACCTAGACTGTGTACTTGCTAAACAAATGAACTCTAGTATCTCCCTCCCAATCCTCAGAGAATCACCTTCCCCACTCCTCAGAGAACCCCAGGGACCAGGCCATAGACTCACCCAGAGATCCTACTGCCTTCCCAAAGTGAAGCTCCTCCCACCCACAACACAAAGCTGGTCACCATCCCCCTCACACACTATAAACACATTCTTGAGCTCCCAGCCTCCCACTCCCATCCACTCTCTCAAGTCACAATACCTTGAGGATAAACTCAGGCTCCAATGGGGCAAGTTCAGTACAAACTTCCAGTAGGGAAGTCTTCATCCAGTTGACTGCATTCTTCACGTTTGCATTTGATACCACAGTGGAGCAGAGCAAGTTCATTAGAGCCATCTGGGGATTGAGAAAGAGAGGGAAGGAAGGAGGAAAGAGGTATAAGGACAAACTTAAGCATCCCACAGGCCAACTTACAAAATCAAGGACAGAGAATGGACCCCAGATCCAGGAAGATGTTTGTTCAACCAAGAGGTTAGAAAAGGGGATTAGAAAGTGCTGGGTAATGCCCCCTCCCTCTGGTTCAGCCTTTGAGCACCACTCCTCCCACCCACCCACGCCCTTCCCTCCACCACCATCAACCTCCTCCCCACTACGGAACTTTTACCTTCTTTTGCTGAAGAACCTGGACAGTGGGCTCAGACCAAGACTCGGAGTCCCCAGAGTTGAGCTTCAAGGCCAGCTCCTCTACCTCCTCCTCTCCGAAGCTTAGGCTATAAATAGGCATTTGAGCCTCTGCCCACTTCTTCTCTTCCGAAGAGGACCAACAACCCTGGGGATAGTGGCAGTTATTAATCACAGCCCCTCAAACATAGATCTGAATGCAGCTCCCCAGGACAGGAAGCATTGGCATCTAACTTCTAGCACCTGAACTCCCCTCCCTTCGTACCCAGCACCGATCTGTCCTGTGTGACATAGGGATTTCTCACTGTCACACACGCCACCTTTCCTGACCTAACCTTCTGAGCCTTTGCTCAGGTGTTTTGTGATCTCCCTGTTTTCATCTCCTTGCTGATGTCACAGCGTAGGAGCCTGGGGCACCCCCTACAACACATTTCCTATGATACTATTAAAGTATTTTGGGAGTCAAAAAAAAAAAAAAGGGCCACATCCCAAGTCAATCCCCCAGCAACCTTAGGATGCTTAACCTCTGAACCTTGGCTTCCTCTTCTCATTCCCTACCACCTGCCTGATGGGGCTGTGAGAAGATTAAGTGGGTTAATGCATGTATGACTCTTCACACATTGCAAAGCCCTAAATAAATGTAATATGGCAGTAATTGTAACCTGACAATGAGTCTGTGAGGTAGATTTCCAATGATCTCATTTTAAAGATGAGGAAATCAGCCCTGGCTGGTGTGGCTCAGTGGATTGAGTGCTGGCCTGCGAATCAAAGGGTCACAGGCTCGATTCCCAATCAGGGTACCTGCCCAGGTTGCCGGTTGTACGGGAGAGGTAACCAGTCAATGTATCTCACATATCAATGTTTCTCTCTCTCCTTCTCCCTCCCTCCCCCTCTCTCTAAAAATAAATAAAATCTTTTTAAAAAAAAGATCAGGAAATTAAAGCTTCAAAAGGTTAACAGTTTTGCCCAAGGTTGGGCTTAGGATTGACAATATAGGGCTCAGATTAGTCTTTCCCTCAGTCCAGGTCTCGAGGCTACACAGAGGAATGTGCGATTGTATACTGATTCTGACCTGTATACTAAACGTGCTCATATGTACCCATACAAGCAAACACGTGTTTGTACAGGCAGAGACAGGTGACTGTGCCAGGGCACAGCAGATACGTCTCATGCCTGATGTAAGACCTCAAAAGCACTCAATTGATTGTGCTACTGCAACATCTGGATGGCTCCCCTCCTGAGCAGAAGCTTTCTAAGGACAGGGCCTGTTTTTGTTCTATTGCCCAGAATGTCTGAACTAGGTACGTGACGAGAGTAGTGACGCCAATGAAGGCAGCCCTGGGGTAAAGGGTACCTCGGGAAGAGGTTTTGAGGAGAAAAGGCACACAGACACAGCTGCACAGAGAGACACTGGGGCACTGAAAGCTAGGGACTAGAGAATCCGACAGACAGCCAAGACAAGTGCCTGGAGCTATTACCAAAGCTGTTTCCTGAGCTCTCTCTGTGGCGGAGATGGATTCCAGGGCCTGGGGACAGCTCAAAAGGCCTCGTCCCTCAGCGAGAAACTGAGCCCTCCAGGTTGGAGGCTCAGAGAGCAGGTGGTTGCTGGTGTTCAGGCTGCACCGATCAGCTTGAGCCAGCTGAGATATCTGGAGACGCTGAAGCAAGCGGCTGGCAGACAGAGTGCTCTTTGGAGTGGGTAGTGTGGCCAGGCACCTGTTCTCCAAGGAGAGGATGTCCCGGTGGGCAGACACATGCCCGTGTGGTTTCTCCGTGGTCTTCAGGTCAGGAGGTGTGGCCAGGCACCGGTTCTTCAAGGAGAGGATGTTCGGGTGGGCAGACACATGCCCATGTGGTTTCTCCGTGGTCTTCAGGTCAGGAAGTGTGGCCAGGCACCGGTTCTTCAAGGAGAGGATGTCCGGGTGGGCAGACACATGCCCA
>PVKU01008261.1:0-75949 GCA_004027475.1 Anoura caudifer
CATAGGTGTTACATTATGTGGTAAATATGCCCAGCTAAAATGATCCCTCAGATTAGAGCCAAAAGCTTGCACAATAGTATGCAATTGTATTACACTGCTGCTTCTAGTATATCAGTGTCATGCTTTCCTTGGAACACTGGCAAAGCATATGTTCCCTGAGAACAAAATAACAATTGCTTTCTCATACTACACAAGTGCACCCAAACATATAAAAAATAAAGCACACCAGTGACTGGCAGAGATGCCAGGTCACTGAGCCTGCAAGAGTGTCTCTCGTGTTGTACTTTTGCCGATGCTGTCCATCCACTGGGTATCCCTGGACTGGTCAGAGCAGGACTCCGGCAAGTGCTGTTATGTTGGGTGCATATATGTTTACAATGCTTATATCTTCTTGATGGATTGTTTTCTTGAGTATTATAAGTGCCCTTCTCTGTCATTTTCAATGGTCTTTTTTCTTTTTTTTTTTTTTGAAATCTAGCTTGTCTGATATAGTATTGCTAGGCCAGCTTTTTTTCCTTTCCTGACCCTTTGTTTGCATTATTTTTTTCCAACCCTTCACTTTCAGTCTGTGTAGGTCTTTTGTTCTGAGTTTGGCCTCTTGTAGACAGCATTTGTGTATGTCATGTTTTATTATCTATACATCTACCCTATTGATGCATGTGATCCATTTATATGTAAGGTTATTATTGATAGGTACTTATTCATTGTCATTTTCCCTCTTTGTACCTGTGTTTCTCTCTCTCTCTTAGTCTTTTTCTTCATCTTCTTAAAGCAGTCTTTTTAGCAAGTCTTGAAGTGCTAGTTTGGTGGAAGTGTATTATTTTAGTCTTCTTCTGTCTGAGAAATTTCTTATTCCACCTTTTCTTTTACATGAAAGCCTTGCTGGGTACAATAGTCTGGGTGCAGGCCTTTGCTTTTCATTACTTGGAATATTTCTTGCCACTTTCTTCTGGCTTGTAGTGTTTCTGTTGAAAATCATGTGCTATCCTTATTAGAGGTCCCTTGTATGTTAGTAGCTGTTTCCCCCTTTCTTCCTTTAAGATTCTCTCTTCGTCTTTGAATTTTGCCCTCTTAATTATGATGTGTCTTAGAGTGGGCCTCTTTGGATTAATCTTGTTTGGGTCCTTCTGAGCTTCCTAGACTTGCGTGACTTTTTATCTCATCAAGGGGAGTTTTAGGAAAGTTTTCTGTCATTACTTTTTCAAACAGTTTTTCTATCCCTTGCTCCTTTTCTTTTTCTTGTATCCCTATTATATGGATATTGTTATGGTTCATGTTGTCCTGTAGTTGTCCATAATCTGTCTTCATCCTTTTTAAGTCTTTTTCACTTTGTTGCTCTGTCTGGGAACTTTTTTCTATCTTGTCCTCCAGCTCACTGATTGAATTCTCTGCTTCACCCAACCTGCTTTTAATTTCCTCCCATGTGTTCTTCATATCAGATATTGTATTTTTCATTTCCTCTTGGCTCTTATTGATAGTTTCTTTGTCTGTTTTCATGGTAGTGTAGTTCATCGTAAGTTCCTTGCAACTTCTCTGGAGTTCTTTGAATTTCTCACTGAGTAGCCTTATAACCACTATTTTGTACTCAGTGTCTGATAGTTTGGTTGCCTCAATTTCATTTAGTAGTCTCTCTGGTTATTCTTCCTTTCCTTTCAATTGGGCATTGTTTCTTTGTCTTTCCATTTTAGGTGACTCTTCTTGGTTGTTTCTGTGTGTTAGATTGTTCTGTTTTGACTCCTCTTCTTGGGACTTGGTGGTGCAGCCTGCTTGGTCACCTGATCTTAATACTCTTGCACTGTTCTTCATGCCTTTGATGTAGGCTCTCTGGTTATAATTGGGATTTGGTTGTTGGTGGGTTATTCTTTGGAGGATTTGTCCCTCCAGCTGAGTGACTGAAAGTCACTCTTCCCTCCACATTTTGTATGCTGTTGTACAGGTGGTGCCAAAAAGAAACCAACAACAAACAACCCAGAAAATAGACCCACACCCACAAAAATAATCCCCACCTACTATTGCACTATCAACAGCAAATGAACCAATATTAATTAAAGGTGTAAAGAGGTTAAAGCTATTATAAGAAAGGAAAATTGAATATGAGATGACTAACTGAAGGATAAGATATTTTGTGAGGATAGTGGGAGGGGAATAATAAGAGTAGGGAATAGGGACTAGGCAAAGCAGGAAAAAGAATAAAATTTACTTCATAACTAAACAAGCAAGGAGGGAATATGGAATGGAGTAAAATAGGGGAAGTATATAGCATTAGGTTAAAACCAAAATTTAAAGAAAAAATATATATGGATATATACATATCTGTGTATGGATATGCATATATCTAGTGAGAGAAAGAACAACCACAACAAAAATTAAATATATATATGAAGTAATATGGACCTAACTGCAGAAAAAGCTCCACCACCAAAATATCAACAACCAATGAGCTAAGATTTATATAGGTGGAATGGGAATATGGGTGTGAAAGGAAAGACAGAAGAGCTTAAGAAATATCTAGAGGAAAGAGAATTTATTCTGAGAGGACAGAGGAAGAGGGAATACTAAGTGTACAGGATGAACACCCAGCTAAGATGGAATAATTAACATTTAAAACTAAAAAAGGAAAGGGTAGGAGGAAGACAAAATGGGGTGGGAGAGGGGAACAGTAAAATCTGAGATTTACAATACAAAGATTGTCACTATTTAGAAAGAAGATTGAAGAACTATAACAACAACCACCTTATCCACTACCTATGAACAAAAATTGATAAAGGTTGAGAAAGAATAAGGTATTTTAAGTACAGGAGAAGGAATATGAGATGACTAATGACAATCACAAAGGGTTTTGAGATGCTGGAGTGGGGAGTAATAGTAATAGTGCAGAATAGAAACAAGTCATAGCAAGAGAGAAAATAGAATTTAAAGGAAATGGGAGGGAGGTGGGGAGGGCTGGGGCGGTGGGCTGCGATGGGAGTAGAAGACAGAAAATTGTATAAGAACAACAATTAAAATAAAATAAAAGTTTAAAAAAACAATATACAAAGGAGGAGAAGGACAGAGTATGGAGTAGGAGAAGGGAAGAGCAATATATGAGATTCATTTCAAGTAAATATTACTATATTATATATAGTATATATAAATATATACTTAAATATATAAAATATGTATATTATATATATAAATATATATTGATAATACTACTATATTATAAAGCCTGGTGCTATAGTATACCCAAACTTGGAAGGACTTAAAATGAATGTTAAACAGCTTTGCAAGGGAGAAGATAGTTTCCTTTTGCCCCGCCATGATTTTCTCTGCTCTGTTGGGTTTACTAAATTGATGCCTGAGGAGCCATGTAGCTTGTTGTGCCTGGTAAAGAGTTTTTTTCTCCTTTCCCCTGACGGAATACACACAGTAGCACAGAACTCCTGGGCCTGACCTCACCTCTCTGCAGAGCCTATAATTCTGCAGGTGGGTGTTGGGTTCTCCTGTCAGTGAAAGGCTCTGGCCAACTGCAGCAAATCTCAGGTACTCAGTTCCTGTGTTCCAGACCCAAGCCTGCCACTCTTTCACAGGAGGTTCAGCTCAAATTCTCTACTCTGAGCTGCTTTCTCCTCACAAGCTATGCTAGGTCAGGTCCTCCCATTCCTTTAGTGTATTCTCTGCCTCTGAGTTTTTGGTTAACAAAGCCCCTGTGTCTCTGCTGATCTCCCCTTGTAAAAGTTTCTGTATGGCCCCAACACTGTAGCACCACTACTGGGGGTCCTATTCACCATGTACTCCCCTTCTCCAAAATCCACACAGACTCTCATGATAATGGTTGGCCACATCTTTTCAGAGATTCTGACAGTTTTAGATAAAGTTTCTCCCTGAACCTTTCTCAGATAGCATCAGGAAGTGTCCTGCAGCTATACTCTAACACAAGGCCATGATGGTGTGCTGACCCCTCTCCCTCCAAAGATCTGCAGCCTCAGGCATGTCCGCTCCCTCCATGCTGTTTCTAGAGCCTGCACCACCCAGGCCTTCTCTCACCACCCTGGTAGAGGGTGGGTCCTAAGCCCATCGATCTATAGCCACCCCGACTTTGTGCAGCCAGTAGTGCTGGGCTGGGCAGCAGTGGTGGTATGCCTAGACAGCCCATGCCATCAGCCCCAGGTGCCCCATGGGCAGGCAAGTTCCTGTACATTCTTATGTACTCCCCACACTCTGGTCTGTGTACTTGCTCACTCACAGACTTTTCAGTCTCCACTCTGTATTCTGACTTCAAATCCAGTTGCTGTCTGTGAGCAGATGAACAGAGCAGCCAGCTACTCTGCTGCCATCTTGGATTCCCCCAAGTCTCCTGGGCTTAATTACATAACCCTGGTTATAAATTATTGGATTATTCTCTTTTACTCCTATGAATAATAAGCTCCTTGAGTTAATATCTTATTTATCAGTGCACTTATCCCTGCACTTAATAAAGTTCATTGCATGATAATAAACACAGGTTGGCAGTGTTTTAATCTCACCTCTTCTTCACTTCATGAGAAAAAGAGGACTCCCCTGCCCAAGGGTTAGGGTGATGGCCAAACACAACACCCAAAATAAGTCAGATAAGATCAACATTAGTTTATTAGTCACATATACCTACAGCCCAAGGAAGGAGAACTCTGTACACTGTACAGGGCTACATAAGAATTATACTCAGGAACAAAATGAACAACCAGGGGCAGTGGGAAGTGGGCTTTGTAGCATCAAGAGGGGAGGGTACCCTCTTGTTCCCACAGAATTATGTGACTGGCTTGTTTGAAACCATGAGCTAGCAGGGAATTAAAACACTACTCAGGAATAACCTGTAACTGTGTCTGGTCTGTCTCATAAGGAGAATTGTTTGGCTAGGGGACCTCAGCTATTGGAAAAGAATGGGGAGAGAAACTTGCAAATAGGCTTCCTGGCTCTAGAAGTCAAAGCAACAACACTTCATATTAATATTAGGTCTTACACCTTACAGGATTTTATTATTACCCTTTCAGCATTTTGAGGTAACATCACATTGTCTCCTGGCTTCCACAGATTTTTAAAAATCTATCATTATTCTTTATGTTGCTCCTCCAAAGATAACATGTCTTTTTTCCCCTCAGACCTCATTTCAGAAGACTTGTTAGATTCACCAGTTTAGGAAAATTCTTGGTTATTATTTTTTTCAAACATTGCTTAATTCCATTCTCTCTATCCTCTTTATCTGAAATTATAATAACACATGTGTTGAAGGCTTTGAGTATTATCTACATCAGGAGTGTCAAACTCATTTTCACCACAGGCACATCAGCCTCGTGGTTGCCTTCAAAGGGCTGAATATAATTTTAGGACTGTATAAATGTAACTACTCCTTAACTGGGGGCAAGGAACTCAGAGCTACCACAGGGTAGAAACAAGGTGCCTGACCAGATAAAACAAGGTGGAGGGCCAGATTCAGCCCATGGGCCTTGTGTTTGCCACCTGTGATCTACATGTATCTTATATTTTTTCTGCTGACATTCTCCTCTTTATCCCATTATTTTTTCTATCTTGAACTTCAGTTTGGATATTTTTATTAACTTGTCTATGAATTCACTAATTATTACTGTGGGCAATTTGTGGTTAAGTTCATCCAATAAGTTCTGTTTTTGTATTGTTTAATGTCCATTTAATTCATTTTACATTTCTGTTGAAATGCCCTATCTTTTTATCATCACCATTTAACCATCTTTCCCTCTATTTTTAACATATTTACAGTGATTATTAGTGGAGTCTTTCCTCTTAAATCCAATGTCTTGATCATCTATCTATGTCTGCCTCCAATGGATTATTTTATCTCTTGTTCATCCATCACTTTTTCCAGCTTTATCACATCTATGAATTTTCAACTATGTTAAACATTATGAAGGATGTATTGCTAAGCCTCTGGATTATGTTAACTTCCTAAAAAGTTCCAGGATGTTGAGGTAAGTTTTGTTCTTGCAGGCAGGTAATTCAACTGACAGGCAAGTTGAATTACCTAAAAGACTGCCTTCATTTTATCAAGAACTGGCCTTATCCTTTGTTAGGGTTGGTTATTTCAATGTATTCTTAGATTTAGGTCCTTACTCACAGGGCATGGTCTTGCCAGGCTTTCAAAGTAATAATGCAAAGGACTGACAAAGCATGCTTTTAGCCAAGCATATTACAACTTTTAAAGAACTTTCACATATTTTATTTCATCAAACACAGGTTCTCTTACTAAGATAACTAAAAAAGAGTATTCAGCACATACCAAAAAATAACCAAAAGTTCACCCGATTTAAAAGCTAGTCCCTGTCTCAGGGTTACTTAAAGCAAGCCACCATTAAATCATTCATTCAATACATATCTGTTGTGCCCTACTACATATTGGGCACTATATTAGACACTAGGAATACATATAAGAATAATATACTTTCAAGAGGTCTAAATTTTATGATTTAGAGGATAAAAAAAGAAATGAGAGGGTTAACAAAAACAAAATGTTATTCTATATTACTTTGTTTCAAATTTTTCTTTAGTTTTCAATGCTTATATCTACATCCTCCCAGAAATCTGGAAAGACCTAAAGTGACAAGAAATGTACAAATAAATGTTTCTTATTATTTGTGGATTTTTCTATTTTATTCATCTTTAATGTGCAGGCTTAATAACATATGTCACGTCCATATGATTTACTGACTCAAGCTGCAATCAGGTTGCACAGATTTCCCATGAAACTAAAAAAAGAGAGAGAGAGAGAGAGAGAGAGAGAAATTAATTAAGCCATACAAAGAACTAAGAAAAACCATGTATTTTCATGTCTCTTGGAACATACCAGAAATTTGTGGTAAGGCCAAATTTGTTGCTCATTATTTTAAGGTTCTGATGGATATTTATTTGGCCCTATTGAAACCTAGTACAGTGCTTTAGAACCTAACCCTCAAATACAACTGTATCCACTGTATCCAGTCATCATACAAGTTAAAAAATAATTTTGGAGCAGCAGCAACAACAACAACAAAAACTCTTTAGAAAATGACATACCTAAAAGAAGATATTTACTAAATATCAGTAAGTTTTCAAATAGCTAATCATAGTAAGTATTAACCTATTGTTAGTTAAAAAGTCCTCCCTCTAAGGCAGCCCAGAAGGGAAGTGCACCAGTGTTCTTTGAGTCTACTTGGGATAAACTCACTGGAATTTGTCTTACATTCAGAGCCTCTTTAGTCTAAATATATTCAGCTTATTTGTATATACTGAAAAGCAAAATATTTCCTATGCTGCAGTCTCTAAGAATACTAAATACCCAACTTAATTGGCAAGCTCAGAGAACAGGTTTCTGCCTCAATTTCTCTATTAAGTACCCCTTTTATCTGTTCAGATTAGCATGTTATTCTAAATTGTAGATGACCTTGCCAGGACTTTGAGAACCTAATAAATTCTCTAAGTACTTTCTCAAGGGCCAGAATTCATCTCCCTTTATCAGATCTCCCACCACAAAGAGACTGATCACTTGTAATTATAATAATAGCTATTATTTACTAAGTGTTTACCACATATGCCAAACACTACACTATATTCATTTCACGAATTAGTTTGCTTAATTATCTGCACAACCATAATATATAAGTATCATCATAAATTTACTACTGGGGAAACTGAACAATGAAAGATAAGCACTTCCTCAAGCTATTACTTAGCAGACTCTCCCCTGTACCTAAGGAGGGAGCTATTGCTTTTCTGACCTTGCGTTTACTACCCCTCTACTTAGATACCTACCTGGCACTTGCCTTTCTGTTTCAAGCTGATATTCTTAGATTATTGTTATTTGAACATACCTTAGATCACAGTATCCTTTAGAAACAGTATATTATACTATCTAGGTAATTTCACAACAGCCATTCTCTGCCACCAGATACCCAATGCTTCACTTTTCTTTCAGCTGCATGCTTAATGGCATACATATTTGAGAGTCACTTAGTGAACGACCCCAAACCACTTCTCCTGAGTTATGAAAGCTTCAACTTTTTCTGAATCCAGTTGTCATTTCTCTTCCTTAAATACTGTAGTTCAGAGACAAGAGATCAGGATTCTCCACTAATTGCTATATATAGACTTCGGCAGATCACTTAAACTTGCCATGTCAGTTTCCTCACTTATAGATTTAGGGTGTTGAACTGGTTCCTTCCAGCTATAAAATTCTGTGATTTTAAGATCAAACATGCAATCCTGGTAGGAGGATTGTAATAAAACAGTGAAAAGAAAGAAAATGGTCTGTCTAGATCTTGCTTATTTTATTATGAGTGTTTGGAGCTTTTTTTATACACGTTTACATGCACTTAGAGGCATTTAAAATGAGGACATTTTATAACTTAAAAAACAAGAAAGCCCTCACACACATGATATTTAAAATGTGGCTCCAGAGTTCACAGCACCCTCCTCATGTATAAATAGAACATAGCATTTACAACCACTTACTCTGTAATATATTTCTTTTGGCTAAGTGGTAATGGTTAACTACCTAAGTTTCTAAGAACACTGACTTTTGTTCTTTATGTTGCTGGGTAAAGTAATATCTTGTAAAAACACAGTGTCCTTAGGCACTCAATCTAATTATTACTGTGTTTTTTTGTAAATAATTATAATGGCTCCCATTCATTGAGCACACACTTTTGGGTCTGACTCCATGTTTGGCAATTTACATACATAATCCCATTTTTCCAGAAAGCCTGTATTAGTATCCCAGTTTACTAATAAGAAAATCCCACCTCAGAGTTTACAGAAGCTTAGCTGAACACCATTAAATAAGAAACAAAGATGTGACCCCAAAGTTATCAAGCTCTGCCTCTGCCATTCTGCCTCAAAATAACTTAAAATGAATCTGCCCACTATTTAAATAATAATGGTAGTAAGATTTATTGAATATAGACAAATTTCTCTGCTCACATCACTAAGAAGAAAGATGTTGATGAGATGTGAACAATAATAATAATCACAACAATAACTTATCTTTAAAATGATTTCAGACAACTATTTCTACCATGTAACACATTTCCACACCACATCAGAACATGTTTTAAAATTTAAATGTCAAAAAAAAATAATTTATGAGGGAAACTGTAGTTGATCACCTTAAAATCCTGAGACGTGTTGTTTCTTATTGAAAATTCATTATAAGCAGATTGCTACTAGCCCAAAGAGAGACATGTAACAAATATTTTGTCAGAAAATGTGAAAAAAACTTGTAAATGGGGAGCAGAAATAATATATGACCAGTTGTAAAATCTGTTTTAAAAATCATAAACTTTATGATAAACCTTAATTCCAAATAAACTCCTTGATGTTGTAAACATGCACTGAGCTAGAGTGTTTAAAATATATATACAGAATAAAATTCTCCATTGCAACATTAATTTTCCATTACCTTCTCAATAGTATCCTATGAAAACATACACATATAGAGGATGAATGCTTTATAATAGCAACACATTGGAGCCAGTGTAATGAGGTTTATGTCAGTGTTTCCGTTCAAGCTACTTTTTTTTCAACAGGTTAATGACTGGACCATAAAAAAGCAATTAAGTAAAATGTGGCATGTGTGTTCTTGATGAGGAACATTTTTTAAAAGTATAAGAAAACTAAAAGCAACTGTTGTTACCAAATAATTTAGCTCTATCTTTTTCTATAAAACAATCTGTGACCTGACAGTAACCAGAGAGGAAGGGGAATGGACAGGGGTATGTGGGAAAGAAAGGGAAGGGTCATCAAGAAATAGGTAGAAAGGACACATGGACTATAGCTATGTATAAAGCCATAGAAGGGTAGGATCGAGGGTAGGGGGTAGAGATAGGCAGGAAGGGGGCAGTGGAGGGAAAATGGAGACAACTGTACCTGAAGAGCAATAAAATGAAATGAAATGAAATGAAATGAAATGAAATGAAATAAAATGACAGGTTTTAGAAATAAATAAATAATCTGTGATTTCAGAAACCTTGACATGCATTTTCTTATTGAATATGAAATGCATCAGCAGTAACAGTATTTTTCTACAGTCACTAGTCATAACATTTTGAAGTCCCGGTATTCCTAGAATGTTGGCATGCCAAAGAGTAATGATGGAATTAAATATTAAATAAAACTGAATTTAAAACTACAACTCTGCTAACTGTTGACACAGTTGACAATGTGGACCGGGACACAGGGATACATAGGTTAAGGTGACAGCTCCGCTGCTTGC
Organism: Anoura caudifer; assembly: GCA_004027475.1. Classification (NCBI taxonomy): domain Eukaryota; kingdom Metazoa; phylum Chordata; class Mammalia; order Chiroptera; family Phyllostomidae; genus Anoura; species Anoura caudifer. The sequence goes on from PVKU01008261.1 coordinate 10,235, forward strand.
TACTTTGTGTGACTCAAGCAAGCAATCTAAACTCTCTATGCCACAGACACCCCCATTTTAAATCTTACAATAATAACTCTGCCTATCTCATATGATCCATTCATTTAAAAACATTAAGTACCTACTGGGACAAACAGCTATAAATCATACTTCTTGGAATTTGCTTTACTTAAATATAATGTAATATACTCTTAAATCTGAAAAATTCTTATTCTGGAAATTTTTCAAAATGAAGTACTAGTGATTCTTAGTAATTGTACATTTTAGAGATGATGTTTGTTTTGACAGCTGGTTAATTCTTTAATATGGCAGGGATGAAGAGATGCAAACCATCTCAAATCATATTAATTACTTGGCTATTAGAGAACACATACTTAATTTAAATGACATAAATTAGAAAAGCTACCCAAAGCACCTGATGTTTAATTCAACAAATATTCACCATGCATCTACACTATTTAAGGGAGGTATCAAAGATTACATCCAATACAGATTGACTGGAGTCTTGAAGATGTAATAACTCCAAAGATTCTGATGTGAAGAAAACAAGAATTCATTCTAGGTAAGAGGAAAAAGAAACATATGGTAATGCTAAAAACAGTACACAAAATGACCAAGAACATGTTTGGTTGTCAAAAGAGCTCAAAATAGTGAAAAATGAGTCTGGACAAGAAGTTAAAGTCAAATTGTGAAAAGCCCAAGAAAGCATTTATACATAACTCAGTGAAAGATATGTTGATAATTTTTCCAAAGACTAAATGAAATAATACATATGATATCTTTTAGTACAGTGCCTGCCATATATTAATCACTCAAAAATTCTAGCTATAAATAATTTATTTATTAAAAATTTAATTACACCCCATTTTAAATACTAACAAAATACTAACAAAGCTTCTATGTTAAAATTCAAGTACAATAGTTTCTTAGGTTACCTAAATCTGGTCTTGATTTGGGAGCAAATAACACAAATGGAAGATACTGTAATTCAAAAGTTAAACACCAGATCACCAAAATATAGTCACTGTTTTAATATTTAAGGGAAAGAGCTGGGGAAAAATACAGGGCTCAAGGATGGAAGATCAGAACCCTTCCCTGACAACTGTTCAGAAAGACCTACTATTTTATGTGGATGAGTCACAGCTCAGGGTTAGTGTATAGTCTGAAGGATGGTGACAAATACCAGCTTTGGGGAATTCTCTTTTTTAAGATTTTATCTATTTTCAGAGAGAGGGGAACAGGAGGAGAAAGAGCAGGAGAGAATCATCAGTGTGTGGTTGCCTCTCACATGCCTCCCACCGGGGAAATCCGACCTGAAGCCCAGGACATCTGACCTGCAGCCCAGTCCTGATTGGCACTCAAACCAGAGACCCTTTGGTTCCCAAGCTGGCACTCTGTCCACTGAGCCACACTAGCCAGGGCAGCTTTGGGGATGTCTTAATGAAGCATTTCCTGACCTCCTTAGACAGCAGGGGTCATGACTACTGTTTAGCTCACCAGTGTGTCCCAGTACCTGGCACATAATAGGTAATTAGTAAATATTTGTTGAAGGAATACATTACAAAACAAATCAACAGGTTCATGAAATCAGGACTAGTTATCCTTCCAGGCCTTTGGGCAAGAAGAATGCTGAGTTTAGATTCTGGTAAAGTATCCTGGAGCCTGGGCTAGCCAGGGAAAGGGTAGGGTATCACTTCCCCTAGGGCCTCTGAATGCAAATGTTAATGATAGAGGTGAAGAATTGAGGAGAAAATAAAGGAAAAGGGAGTCAACAGATCTTCAGAAATATGACAGTAAGACGGAAATTTACACAATGGAATACTATCCATCCATAAAAAAGAAGAAAATTTTACCCTTTGCAACAGCATGGAAGGACCTAGAGAAGATTATGTTAAGTAAAATAAGCCATAAGAGAAAGACGAATACCATATGATTTCACTGCAATGTGGAATCTAATAAAGAAACTGAATTAACAGGGAAAATGGGGACAGACTCATAGATGGGGAGCAGCATGAGAGCTAGTTGGAGGGGGTAAGAGGGTGGAGGGATTGAGCAAAAAGGAAAAATGACTCATGGACATGGACAACAATGTGGTGATTGCTGGGGGGAGGAGGACATAAGGGGGCTACATGGTAATGGGAAAAAAACACAATAAAGATTAAAATATTGATTGATTGATTAATTAATTAATTAATTAATTAATAATAAATAAATAAATAAGAAAAGTAGAAGATAAATACAGGAAAAATCCCTAGAACTGTAAAGAGTGCTTATAAAGATATTTGTAGGATGCCAGACGTCTCAGGAATGGGTTAAGAAGCATCTATTTCAGCTTTCTCCCTGGCTGCTGGAAAGTTAATAGAAATATAGAGATGTGGGAAGTTAGCCTGACATGACAGCCTGACCAGACCAGACTAAGGAAGAAAGCACAGGGTGGGTACATGAACAAGTGTTTGTCCCATTTGATAAGAACATAGGTTAGATAAAGGAAATACTGGAAATGCAGTTGAAAAATAGATAAGGGCCTCAATAGCTTCCATGTTAAGGGAACCAAATTTTAGTCAGTAAACCTTAGAGAGGCTGTGTAAGTTTTCAAGCAAGAAAGAGACCTTATCAAAGCTCTAGCTTCTTGGATGGAAAGAGTATATATTACTAAAAAAATAGAGAAGAAGGTATAGCTTGTACAGTAGACCAGGCCAGGGAAAATGAGATACTGATAGGTTGTTCCATGAAAATCATGGTACAAATCATAGCCGTACAAAGAGCCAGGAAAAGAATCTCCCATCCAGGACTTAGAAACTGCAAATGAAATGTGCAGACATATTTGTAAAAAGCATTTATAAATCTGATTTACAATCTGATCTGACTCCTGTCCACTTCTATACCTTCTTTTCCCATCACTACTCTCAAGAAATTTCTACTGCAGCTAGTAGCAGTAGTATACCCCATATAGTTACCCACCCACATTTTTTCCCAGAATGCTATTACTGGTCACCAGAATGCCCTTTCCCTACCTTCCTCATTTATCAACTCCCTCTTGTGCTTCAAAATTCACCTCATCATCTGATTTTCCTAAAATTTTCTGATTTGCCACAGTCAGTGTACTCTCAAAGCAGCCTTCTATATCTCTTCCATGGTACTTAGCAAATACTAAGTGCTAACTCAGATTTTCTGTTCTCTCTCCTGTAACTACAACCAGTCACAGGCCAAAAATTTTTTTTTAAAAGTTAAATGCAGAGATTAAGAGCAAAGGCTACAGTTTCTGCAATTTAGCACCTACATAACATTTTTGGACCTTATCTTTATCTGCAAAATGGAGATAATATTGACCTCCCAGGACAAGTATAAGAGACATTACATAAGTTGATTAATACAGTGACTGTGATCGCAGAAACATTGAATAATATAGCTCTTTCATTAACTCTCCTTGTGATATAATTTAAACAATGAATAAAACCAGTTACTTGCTCTAGCTAATCATAAAAATCAATGACAACAACAAGACTTTCTACCAAGGTATCAGTCTCGCACATGTACTTCCATCAAGATATGCTGCTTGGCAATGGAACTCCTTGACAATAGACTTGAACTGTAAATCCACAAAGAGATATCCAAGCTTTTAAATCAATTCTTCACTTCCTCCCATAGATATTAGACAAGAAATGTGAAGAGCAACATCATCATCAGAACAGCATGAACTGTCCCCTTAGTTTCTCCCCTTCAATTTACAACCAGCAGGACATTCATAACCCAACAAAGGTATCCATACACAGTACACCAGAATGCCTGAGATATCCATACATCTAAACATTTGATGGTGGGTGAATTGGACCTCATAAAAATGATTAAACCATGAAAACTGCAGCCAAACTCAGGGAGCAACAACAGAGGTGCTCTCAACTGATCCCAGCAGCAGTAGGAATAGTGGTAACACCCACTGACACCCAGCCACCACCAGCAGTGACTGTAGTAACCATGACCTCACAATGGCACTAACAACCCCAGTGGCAACAACAACCTCAGTCACCCTGGCTACCCCTCTCTCAAAGTGTGAAGAGCCCACTTACAAAAGCTGGGTTACAGTAATTTTAAAAAATTGTCCTACAGCACCACCTACTAGAAATGAAAAGAAAGGCCTCTAATTCCTAACCCATTGAACTGTCAAAAATTGAAGTAAACTAAGCTCTACCAAACTAAGAAAGGTGTTTATTACTTCAAATGTACTGGCAAAGGGCACATCTCATCAAACACTTCAAAAATCACCATAATATGGTATCAGAAAAAGAAAATGGCAATTCCCCAGCAACCAAACACAAGCGAAGGAAGATTGGGATCCAAATGATACAGATTTAAAAATAACTATTATGAAAAAAATTCAATGATACAAGAAAACTCAAAAAGGCAATGCATTAAACTCAAGAATGAAATTTAAAAAATAAAAGGAATACTTTATCAAAAAAGATTGATATTCTAAAAGAGCCAAACAAAAATTCTGAAGCTAAAAAAACTCAATAAATGAGATGAATACTGCATTAGAAACCACTGAGAATAAAACAGAACTTATGGAAGAAAGAGTAATAAATCTGGAAGATAGAAATCTAGAAATGATTCATGTAGAAGAGGAAAGAAAATGAAGATTTTTAAAAAGTGAAGAAACACTATGAGAACTATTAGACTCCTTTAGAAGAGTTAACATAACACTAACCAGTATAACAGAAGAAAAGAAGAACGGAGCAGAGAAGTTATTTAAACAATTAATAGCTGAGAACTTCCCAAATTTGGTGACATAACTAGACATACAAGAGCATGTGGCTAATAGATCACCATACCATCTCAATGCAAAAAGACCCTGTCAAAGACACATTGTACTGATGATGTCAAAATTCAAAGATAAAGACAAAATCTTAGGCTGCACACCTGAGCTTGCGCAACTGCCAGCGCCCGCGCACCACTGGGGATGGCTACAGGACAATGGGTGCCCGTGTGACCACAGGCGGCTGCGAGATCATAGACACAAGCAGGTGACCAGGGTAGGCACACACTTCCTCAGAACATAAACCTGAGGACCTGGGCGCAGAGGCCCCATCCTAACTCTTGAGAAGGGCACCGCAAAGATAACTGAGGGCTAACAGGGAGAAAAGCGATACTGTTCGCCCTCAGCCATTGCAGCCAGCAACACCAGAAAAACTGGTTTAGCAAGATTGAAAACAGCAAGAGTTGTTTTTGTTTGTTTGTTTTTTGTTTCAATTTTTTTCCATTATTTTTATCTTTTTTTACCCCTCAACTCCTTTGCTTCTCATGAACTCTTTCTTGTTTTATTCCATCTTCCTTTCTTTCCAATTTTATCTCTTCTTCCTTCCTCTTTTTTCTTTTTCTTTCTTCACTTCTTTCTTCTCTTTTCATTTTTACTTCCTCTTCTTTTCTCTTTTTAAATGCCCATGAGTGAAACAAAAACAAAACAAAACAAAAAAACCCTGGAACTGTGAAAAAACCACAGTTGGTCGCTAAGAGGGGTCATCTCAACAGATGAGACAGTGGAAGCTGTGAGCACTGTGATCCCTGAAGGAGATAGCACCACAGAATCTCACAGGTATTCTACCACAGAAGTTCACACCATAAACCCAGGGAGCCAGAACAGATCAATTTAAGAAGCTGAGGCTAACAAGAAGAGTCTCACAAACAATGGGAAGACAAAGAAACAATCCCCGAATGAAAGGAAAGGAGGAAGCACCAGAAAGACTGATAAATGAAACAGAGGCACCTCAACTATCGGATATTGAGTTCAAAGCAATGGTTATCAGGAAGCTCCATGGGCTCTCAATGAGCTACCAGAAACTACAGGGAAGCTACGATGAAAGCACTGCAAACTATATCAACATGAAGAAGGAAATAGAAACTATCAACAATGTCCAAGAGGAAATGAAGAATACTATTTCAGAACTGAAGAACACATTAGAAGGAATGAAAAGCAGAATCGATGAAGCAGAAGATTGGATTAGTGAGCTGGAGTACAAGGTAGGGAAAAAACACCCAGAATGAGTGAGAAAAGGAAAAGAAGCTAAGAAAGCAAAAAGAGGAGTTAAGGGAAATGTAGGAAAACATGAAACATAATAATGTCCATATAACAGGAATACCAGAAGAAGAAGAAAAAGAGCAAGAGATAGAAAACCTATTTGAAAAAGTCATGACGGAACATATCCCTAATTTGATGAGAGAAAAAGTCACACAAATACAGGAAACACACAGAGTCCCAATCAAGAGGAACCCAAAGAGGCCCACTTCAAGACACATCATAATTCAATTGGCACAATTCCAAGACAAAGAAAGAATCTTAAAGGCAGTAAGGGAGAAAAAGGAAGTAACATACAAGGGAGCCCTGATTAGGTTAGCAGCTGACTTCTCAATGGAAATGCTCCAAGCCAGAAGAAAATGGCAAGAACACTCCAAGTAATGAGAACCAAAGGCCTGAAACCAAGACTACCTTATCCAGCAAGGCTTTCAATCAAGATAGAAGGCCAAATAAGGAGCTTCCCAGACAAAAGAAGTCTAAAAGAACACACCTCTACCAAACCAGTTCTGCAAGAGATACTAAAAGGACTGCTTTAAGGAAAGGAAGGAAAGGAGAAAGAGAGGGAGAGGAACACAGGAACAAAAATGGCAATGAATAAATACCCATTAATAATAACCTTAAACGTAAATGGATTAAATGCTCCAATCAAAAGGCATAGAATAGCTGAATGGATAAGAAAGCATGACCTACACATATGCTGCCTACAAGAGACCCACCTCAGGACAAAAGACCTACACAGACTCAAAGTGAAGGGCTAGCAACAAATTTTCCAAGAAAATGGACAGGAAAAAAAGCCAGGGTAGCAATACTCATATCACGCAAAATAGATTTCAAAAGAAGGGCCATAAAGAGAGACCCAGAAGGTCACTTCATAATACTCAAGGGAAGAATCCACCAAGAAGACATAAACATTGTAAATATATATGCACCCAACACTGGAGCACCCAACTACATAAAGAAAATCTTAAAGGACTTCAAGAAAGATGTTGACAGCAACACAATTATAGTAGGGGATTTTAACAGCCCCCTGTCAAAAAAGGACAGACCTTCCAAAAAATATATCAACAAAGATATTGTGGCATTGAACAACACTCTAGATGAAATAGACTTAACTGATATATATAGAGCCCTTCATCCCCAAAAAACTAAATACACATTATTTTCAAATACACATGGAACATTTTCGAAGGCAGACCACATGATAGGACACAAAACAAGCCTCAACAAATTCAGGAAAATTGCAATCATAACAAGCATTTTCTCCAACCACAAGGGACTGAAAGTAGAAACCAACCCCAAGGGGAAAAACCGAAAATCCTCAAAATCATGGAGACTGAATAGCATGTTATTAAAGAATGAATGGGTCAAGAATGAAATTAGGGAGGAAAACAAAAAGTTTCTGTAAACAAATGAAAATGAACTCACAACGGACCAAAACTTATGGGACACAGCAAAGGCAGTACTCAGAGGGAAGGTCATAGCGATACAGGCCTACCTAAAAAAGATAGAAACATTTCAAACAAACAACTTAACCTTACCCCTACAAGAATTCGAGTAACAACAACAAAGACAGCCCAGAGCAAGTAGAAGGAAGGAAATAACCAAGATCAGAGCAGAATTAAATGACATAGAGACTAAAAGCACAATTCTAAGGATCAATGAATCCAGGAGCTGCTTCTTTGAAAAGATAAAGAAAATTGACAAGCCTTTAAGCAGGCTCATCAAGAAAAAAAGACAAAGGACCCAAATAAACACAATCAGAAATGAAAGAGGAGTGATTACAACTGACACCACAGAATACAAAAAAATTGTAAGAAATTACTATGAAGAAGTCTATGCCAAGAAATTTGAAAACCTAGGTGAAATGGACAAGTTTCTAGAAAAATATAATCTCCCAAAACTCAATGAAGAAGAGGCAGAAAGCTTGAACAGACCAATAACATCAGATGAAATAGAAGCAGTAATCAAAAAACTCCCAACACGCAAAAGCCCTGGACCAGATGGTTTCACAGGAGAATTCTACAAAACATTTAAGGAGGAGCTAACTCCTACCCTTCACAGACTATTCCAAAAAATCCAAAATGATGGAAGACTCCCAAACTCTTTTTATGAAACCATCATCATCCTAATCCCACAACCAGATAAAGACACAACAAAGACACAAAACTTCAGGCCCATATCGCTGATGAACATAGACACTAAAATCCTCAACAAAATATTGGCAAAGTGCATCCAACAATACATTAAAAAGATCATACAACATGACCAAGAGGGATTCATCCCAGGGATGAAAGGATGGTTCAATATTTGCAAATCAGTAAATGTAATACATCACATAAACAAAAGCAAAAACAAAAATCACATGATCATATCAATAGATGTTGACAAAGCATTTAATAAGGTACAGTGCCCATTTATGATAAAAACACTCAGCAAAGTGGGAATGGAGGGAGCATTCCTCAACATAATCAAGGCCATATATGAGAGAACTACAGCCAATACCGTACTCAATGAACAAATACTAAAATCTTTTCCACTAAGATCAGGAACAAGACAAGGTTGTCCACTTTCACCACTTCTATTCCATATAGTATTGGAAGTCTTAGCCACAGCAATTAGACGAGAAAAGACAATAAAAGGCATCCAAATTGAAAAGGAGGAAACAAAACTATCATTGTTTGCAGATGACATGATAGTGTACATTTAAAATCCTATAGACTGAGCCAAAAAGCTGCTAGACCTAATAAATGAATTTGGCCAAACAGCAGGATATAAAGTCAATATCCAGAAAACAAAGGCATTTTTGTATACCAACAATGAAACAGCAGAAGCAGAAGTCAAGAAAAAAATCCCATTCAATATAGCAAAAAGAAAAATAAAATACCTAGGAATAAACCTAACCAAGAAGGTAAAAGACCTGTATGCACAAAACTACACAACACTGAAGAAAGAAATCAAGGAAGACACAAACAAAAGGAAATATATACCATGTTCATGGATTGGAAGAATTAACATCACCAAAATGTCCATACTACTCAAAGCAATTTACAGATTCAAGGCAATACATATTAAAGTACCAATGGCATATTTCACAGACATAGAACAAATACTTCAAAAATTTATATGTGACCATAAATGACCTCAAATAGCTGCAACAATTTTGAGAAAGAAGAGCAAAATAGGAGCGATCATAATACTTGACACCAAACTGTATTACAAGGCCACTGTAATCAAAACAACCTGGTACTGGCACAAAAACAGGCACATGGAGCAGTGGAATAGAGCAGAGAGCCCAGAAATAAACCCAATTCTCTATGGTCAATTAATATTCAACAAAGCGGACAGCAGAATAAAATGGACTAAAAATAGACTCTTCAACAAACGGTGTTGGGAGAGCTGGACAGCTACATGCAAAAAAAAAAAAATCAAATTCACCCACCAACTTACACCACACACAAAAATAAATTCAAGGTGGATAAAAGATTTAAATATAAGCTGTGACACCATTAGAGTCCTAGAAGAGAACATAGGCAGGAAAATCTCAGATATTTCACACAGCAACAATTTTACTGGTATGTCCCCTTAAGATAGGGACATAAATGGGATCTCATCAAAATGAAAAGCTTCTGCATTACTAAAGAAAATAGTATTAAAATAAAAAGAGAACCAACTGTATGGTAAAACATATTTGCCAATGATACCTCAGACAAGGGTTTAATCTCCAAAATATATAAAGAACTCACAAGACTCCACTCCAACAACACAAACAACCCAATTAAAAAATGGGCAAAGGACTTGAACAGACACTTCTCCAAGGACATACAGAGGGTCGAGAGACATATGAAAAAATGGTCAGCATCACTAGCTATCAGAGAGGTGCAAATTAAAACCACAATGAGATACCAACTCACACCACTGAGAATGGCCATCATAAATAAAGCCAACTAACAACAAGTATTGGAGAGGTTGTGGAGAAAAGGGAACCCTAGTGCACCATTGGTGGGATTGCAGACTGGTGCAACCACTATGGAAAATTGTATGGAATTTCCTCAAAAAACTAAAAATGCAATTGCACTTTGACCCAGCAATTCCAGTGCTAGAATTATGTCCTAAGAACCCTGAAACACCAATATATAAGAACTTATGCAAACCAATGTTCATAGCAGCACAATTTACAATTGTCAACTGCTGAAATCAACCTAGATGCCCATCAGTAAATGAATGGGTCAAAAAATTATGGTTCATTTAAACAATGGAATTCTATGCAGCAGAAAGAAAGAAGGGGCTCCTACCATTTGAGACAGCATGGATGGAACTGGAAAACATTATGCTAAGTGAAATAACCAGGTGGAGAAAGACAAATATATGATATGATCTCACCTTTAACTGGAACCTAATCAACAAAGCAAACAAGCAAGCAAAATATAACCAGAAACTGAAATTGAGAACAGTGATGAGATGAGAGAGGGGAGGGGATTACATGGGAAAAGGGTGAGGGTTTTCAGGAACAATTATAAAAGACACATGGACAATAGAAAGTGCGGTGGAAATAGGGGACAGAGGAAAGGAGGGCTGGGGTGGTGGGGAGGGTGGGAGGAAAGGCAGAAAACTGTACCTGAACAACAATAAAAATGTTAAAAGAAAAAGAAACAGGCAAAAGAATAAAGAGAAAAACCAAATAAACACAATCAGCAATGAAACAGAAGAGATTACAACTGATACCACAGAAATACAAAGGATTGTAAGAAATTGCTACAAAGAACTATATGCCAAGAAATTTGAAAACCTAGGTGAAATGGACAAATTTCTAGAAAGATATAATCTTCCAAAACTCAATGAGGAAGCAGAAAGACTGACAGACTAATAATAGCTGATGAAATTGAAGCAATAATCAAAAAACTCCCAACACACATAAGCGCTGGACTAGGTGATTTCACAGGAGAATTCTACAAACCATTTCAGGAACAGCTAACCCCTATCCTCCATAGACATTTCAAAAAAATCCAAGAATATGGAAAACTCCCAAACTCTTTTTCTGAACCTACTATCATCCTAATCCCAAAAACAGATGAAGACACAACAAAGAAAGAAAACTATAGTCCAATAGTGCTGATGAACATAGACAGTATAATGCTCAACAAAATACTCACAAGCATGTAAGCAGTAATACATTAAAAAGACCACACATCATGATCATGTGGGATTTATCCCAGGGATGCAAGGATGGTACAATATTCCCAAATCAATAAACGTAATACATCACATAAACAAAAGCAAAGACAATAATCACATGATCAGATCAATAGATGCAGAAAAAGAATTAGATAGCGTACAGCACCCATTTATGTTAAAACATTCAGCAAAGTGGGAATAGAGGGAGATTACTTCAACATAATAAAGGCCATAGATGAGAGACCTATAGTCAACATGATACTCAATAGGCAAAAACTATAAGCTTTTCCACTATGATCAGGAACAAGAAAAGGATGTCCACTTTCACCACCTCTATTCAATACAGAATTGGAACTTTAGCTACAGCAATCAGACAAGAAAGAGAAATAAAAGGCATGCAAATTGCAGAGGAAGAAGCAAAACTGTCATCGTTGGGAGATGACATGATAGTGTACATGGAAAATCCTATAGACTCCACAAAAAACTACTTGACCTAATAAGTGAATTTGGCAAAACAGTGGAATATAAAGTCAATATTCAGAAATCAAAGGCATTTTTGTACCCTAAAAATGAAATGTCATGAACAGAAATCAGGATAAAAATCCCATTTGATATAGCAACACCAAAAATAAGGCACTTAGGAATAAACCTAACCAAGGAGGCAAAGACTTGTACTTGCAAAACTACACAACACTGACAAAAGAAATGCAGGAAGACAAGCAAATGGAAGCATGTACCATGTTCATGAATTAGAAGAATTAACATCATCAAAATGTCCATACTACCCAAAGAAATTTATAGATGCAATGCAATCCCTATTAAAATACCAATGGCATATTTCACAGATAAAGAACAAACACCTCAAATATTTATATGGAACCTTAAACAACCCAAAGCAATTTCCAGAAAGAAGAACAAAGTAGGAGGGAATACAATACCTGATATCAAATTGAATACAAGGGCATTGAAATCAAAACAGCCTGGCACTGGCATGAAAATGGATACAAAGACCAGTGGAATGGAACAGAGAGCCCAGAAATAAACCCAACTCTCTATGGACAATTAATATTCGACAAAGTGGATAGAAGCATAAAACAGAGTAAAAATAGTCACTTCAACAAATGGTATTGGAAGAGCTGGGCAGCTAAATGCAAAAAAAAAATGAAGCTCGATCACCTACTTACATCATACACAAAAATAAATTCAAGGTGGATAAATGATTTAAATATAAATCATGACACCATGAAAGTCCTGGAGTGGGGGGAAGACCATAGGCGGGTAAATATTCCATGCAGTAATATTTTCGCTGATATGCCCTCTAGAGTAAGGGACATAAAGGAAAGAATAAACAAATGGAACCTCATAAAAATAAAATCTTTTGCAAGGCTAAAGAAAACAGCATTAAAACGAAAAGAGAACCAACCATACAGGAAATTATATTTACCCATGATACCTGGAACAATGGTATTAACTCCAAAATATATAAAGAACTCCCACAACTCCACTCCAGGAAGACAAAAAACCCAATTAAAAAATGGGCAAAGGACCTGAACAGACACTTCTCCAGGAGGACATAAAGAGTGTCCAGAGACAAATTAAAAGATATTCAGCATCACCAGCCATCAGAGAGATGCAAATTAAAACCACAATGAGATACCACTTCACACCAGTCAGAATGGCCATCATAAACAAATCAATAGACAAGTGTTGGAGAGGCTGTGGAGAAAAGGGAACCCTAGTGCTCTAGTTGGTGGGAATGGAGACTGGTGTAGCTACAGTAGAAAACAGTGTGGAATTTCCTCAGAAAACTAAAAATGGATCTGCCTTTTGACCCCGCAATTCAACTGCTGGGATTTTACCTTAAGAACCCTGAAACACCAATCCAAAAGAACCTATGCACCCCAATGTTCATAGCAGCACAATTAACAATTGCCAACTGCTGGAAGCAACCTAAGTGCCCATCAGTAAATGAATGAATCAAAAAACTATGGTACACTGACACAATAGAATACTATACAGGAGAAAGAAAGAAAGAGCTCCTGCCCTTTGCAACAGCATGGATGGAACTGAATACTATTATGCTAAGTGAAATAAGCCAGGCAGTGAGGAATAAATACCATATGATCTCACCTTTAACTGGAACCTAATCAACAAAACACATAAGCAAACAAATTATAACCAGACACATTGAAATTAAGATCAAACTTACAGTACCCAAAGCGGAGGCTGGAGGGGGAAGAGTTTTCGGGAACATCTATAAAGGACAAATGGTCAAAACCAAAGGGAGTAGGATCAAGGGTGGGAAGTGGGAATGGCTGGGGTGAGGGGGAGTGATGGGGGGGGAAAATGCAGACAACTGTAAATGAATAACAATAAAGTAATTTTTTAAATCAATTGTGAAAAAAAGAAATATTAGTGGCAATAGGAAAAAATTATATGATCACATCTAATTATAAACCAATAAATGAGAAAAACAAAATAAAAGTTTCAAAAATGAGCCACTTAAAATTGATAAATATTTTCCCAAATAATCACTAGGTTAGAAAATAAATTACAAATGCAATTATTAATTATCAACAAGACAATGAAAAGGAAAGACCACTTCATATTAAAACTTTTCAGATAAAGGTAACATCTTATATACAAAAAATGTACAGTCCTCAATATCATTTTAAAAAATACATATAATGGAACCAGTATACATTTCAATATTTAAAAAGAAGCCACACAAGGAAGGAAGATGGCAGTGTGGTAGGAGGGAGCACATTTCATTTCCCCCAGCACACAGGAGAGGAACCTGGCCAATCTGCAGAGAAACGGAGCAGTCAACCACAGGAAACCACATGACAGCAGACGGAGACCTATGGCCAAGGCATCCAGCTACATGACTGGAGACCTGTGGCCCACGCTGAGAACCAGGGGAGTGTGAGTAATCTTTGGAGAATCGGAGCCCACTCATGGGAACCCAGGGAGTGTGCACGATCCAAGGGAAACCCGAAGCTCACTCCTGTAAAATTGGGGTGAGTGCACAGCGTGGGAGACCCAAGCTCACACCTATGAACTCGGGAAACTGTGCGCTCCCCAGGAGGCTCAGAACATACACCCAAGACCCTGTGCAGAGAGGCACCAGGCTAGGCCTGGGAGGAATAGCCCAAAGATAACTGAGTGCTGAACAGGGAGAAAAGCAATACTGTCACCCCTCGGCCTTTGCAGCCAGCAAGACCAGAAAATCCGGCTTGGCAAGTGTGAAAACAGCAAGAGGTTATTTTTTTTGTTGTTTTGCTTGTTTGTTTGTTTGTTCATTTTTCTTTTTTAAATATTTTTATTACTTTTTCATTATTTTATCTCTTTTACCCCTCAACTCCTTTTGCTTCTCTTTACTTCTTTCTTGTTTTATTCTTTCTTTCTTTCTTTCTTTCTTTCTTTCTTTCTTTCTTTCTTTCTTTCTTTCCAATTTTATCTCTTCTACCTTCCTCTTTCTTTTTTTTCCCTTTTCCATTTTTTTCTTCCCCTTTTCTCTTTTTAAATACCCACAACTGAGACAAAAAAAAAAAAAAAAAACCTGGAACAGTGAAAAAAACACAGTTGGTCCCAAAAATGGGGGCATTCCAACAGCTGAGACAGTGGAAACTGTGACACCAGGATACCCAAAGGAGAATCCACCACTGAATCTCACAGGTATTCACATCAAAATTCACCACAAAAGTTCACATCACACCATAAATCCAGGGAGCCAGAACAAATCAATTTAAGAAGCTGAGGCTAACAAGAAGAGTCTCACAAACAATGGGAAGACAAAGAAACAATCCCCGAATGAAAGGAAAGGAGGAAGCACCAGAAAGACTGATAAATGAAACAGAGGCACCTCAACTATCGGATATTGAGTTCAAAGCAATGGTTATCAGGAAGCTCCATGGGCTCTCATTGAGCTACCAGGAACTACAGGGAAGCTACGATGAACTCACTGCAAACTATATCAATATGAAAAAGGAAATAGAAACTATCAACAATGTCCAAGAGGAAATGAAGAACACTATTTCAGAACTGAAGAACACATTAGAAGGAATGAAAAGCAGAATCGATGAAGCAGAAGATTGGATTAGCGAGCTGGAGTACAAGGTAGGAAAAAACACCCGGAATGAGCGAGAAAAGGAAAAGAAGCTAAGAAAGAATGAAGAGGAGTTAAGGGAGATGTAGGAAAACATGAAACATAATAATATCCATATAATGGGAATACCAGAAGGAGAAGAAAAAGAGCAAGGGATAGAAAACCTATTTGAAAAAGTCATGATGGAAAACATCCCTAATTTGATGAGAGAAAAAGTCACACAAATACAGGAAACACAGAGAATCCCAATCAAGAGGATCCCAAAGAGGCCCACTTCAAGACACATCATAATTAAAATGACAAAATTCCAAGACAAAGAGAGAATCTTAAAGGCAGCAAAGGAGAAAAAGGAAGTAACACACAAGGGAGCCCTGATAAGGTTAGGTGCTGACTTCTCAATGGAAACACTCCAAGCCAGAAGAGAATGGCAAGAAATATTCCAAGTAATGAGAACCAACGGCCTGAAACCAAGACTACTTTACCCAGAAAGGCTTTCAATCAAGATAGAAGGCCAAATAAGGAGCTTCCAGACAAAGAAGTCTAAAAGAACACACCTCTACCAAACCAGTTCTGCAAGAGATACTAAAGGGACTGCTTGAAGGAAAAGAAGGAAAAGAGAAAGAGAGAGAGAGAGGAACATAGGTACGAAAAGGGTAATGAATGAGTATCTATCAATAATAACCTTAAATGTAAATGCACTAAATACTGCAATTAAAAGACATAGAATAGTTGAATGGATAAGAAAGCATGACCCACACATATGCTGCCTACAAGAGACCCACCTCAGGACAAAAGACCTACACAGACTCAAAGTGAAGGGCTAGCAACAAATTTTCCAAGAAAATGGACAGGAAAAAAAGCCGGGGTAGCAATACTCATATCAGACAAAATAGACTTCAAAAGAAGAGTCATAAAGAGAGACCAAGAAGGTCACTTCATAATATTCAAGGGAAGAATCCACCAAGATGACATAAACATCATAAATATATATGCACCCAACTACATAAAGAAAATCTTAGAGGACTTCAAGAAAGATATTGACAGCAACACAATTATAGTAAGGGATTTTAACACCCCACTGTCAAAAATGGACCGATCTTCCAAACAAAATATCAAAAAAGACATGTTGACATTGAACAACACTCTAAATGAAATGTACTTAACTGATATATATATAGAATCCTTCATCCCAAAGAAACAAAATACACATTTTTTTCAAATGCACATGGAACATTTTCAAAGATAGACCACATAATAGGACACAAAACAACCCTCAACAAATTCAAGAAAATTGAAATCATACAAAGCATTTTCTCTGACCACAAGGGATTGAAACTAGAAATCAACCCCAAGGGGAAAAAACAAAAATGCTCAAAATCATAGAGATTGAATAGCATGTTATTAAACAATGAATGGGTCAAGAAGGAAATTAGGGAGGAAATCAAAAAGTTTCTGGAAACAAATGAAAATGAACTCACAATAGTCAAAAACTTACAGCACACAGTGAAGGTGGCCCTGAAAGGGAAGTTCATAGTAATAAAGGCTAGCCCAAAAAAGATAGAAAATTTTCAGATAAATGACCTAACAGTACATCTACAAGAAGTGGAGGAACAACAGCAAACAAAGCCCAGAGCAAATAGAAGGAAGGAAATAATCAAGATCAGAGCAGAGTTAAATGACACATAAACTAAAGAACAATATAAAGGATCAATAAATCTAGAAGCTAGTTCTTTGAAAAGATAAACAAAATCAACAAGCCTTTAAGCTGACTCATCAAGAAAAATAGAGAGATGCCACAAATAAAAACAGAAATGAAAGAGGCAAAATTACATGTGATAGCACAGAAACAGAAATGATCATAAAAAATTACAACAAAAAACTATTTGCCAACAAATTTGAAAACCTGGTCAAAATTGGCAAATTTCTAGAAACATAATCTTCTACAACTGAATCAAGAAGAAGCAGAAAGTCTGAATAGGCCTATATCACCTAGTGAAATTGAAGCAGTAATCAAAAAAATCCTGGCACACAAAAGCCCTGGGCCAGACAGGTTCACAGGAGTATTTTACCAAACATTTAGGGAAAAGCTAACCACAATTCTTCTCACTATTCCAAAATATCCAAGAGGAAGGAAGACTCCCAAACTCTTTTTATTAGACCAGTATTATTCTAAAACCAAAATCCATAAAGACACAGCAAAGAAAGAAACCTACAGGCCAATATCACTGATGAACACAGGTGCTAAAATTCTCAACAAAATATTGGCAAACCAAATGCAGCAATACATTGAAAACATCATACACCATGATCAAGTGGGGTTCATCCCAGGGATACAAGGATAGCACAATATATGCAAACCAATAAATGTAATACATCACAAAAACAATATCAAAAGACAAAAGCCACATGATCATATCACTAGTGCTGAAAAAACATTTGATAGAGTACAGCACCCATTTATCATTAAAAAAAAACACCTCAGCAAAGTGGGAATAGAGGAAACATACCTCAGCGAAATAAAGGCCATATTTAAGAAACCTGCAGTCATTGTTATAGTCAATGGACAAAAACTAAAAGCTTTCCTCCTAAGATCTTGCACAAGACAAAGGTGTCCACTTTCACAACTTCTATTCTACAAAGTATTGGAAGTTCTAGCCACAGTGATCAAACAAGAAAAAGAAATAAAAGGTATCCAAATTGGAAAAGAAGAATTAAAGCTGCCAGTGTTTTCAGGTGACATGACAATGTACATAGAAAACCCTAGAGACTCCATCAAATACTACACAATCTAATAAATGAATCTGGCAAAGTGGGATACAAAGTTAACATTCAGAAATGAAAGCCATTTCTGTACACCAACAATGAAATATCAGAAAGAGAAACTAGAAAAAGAAATTCCATTTAATACAACAACAAGAAAAATAGAGCACCTAGGAATAAGCTTAACCAAGGAGGCAAAAGACCTGTACTGGAATACTATAGAACCCTACAGAAAGAAATTAAGGAAGATACAAATAAATAGAAGCATATGCCTTGTTCATGGATTGGAAGAATTAACATTATCAAAATGCCCATACTACCCAAAGCAATTTCTAGATTCAATGTAATCACTACTAAAATACCAATGACATATTTCATAGACGTAGAACAAACATTTTAAAAATTTATATGAATCATAAATGATCCCAAATAGCCTCAGCAATTTTGAGAAAAAAAGAACAAAGTAGGAGGGATCACAATATTTGATGTCAAACAATATTAGAAGTCACTGTAATCAAGTAGTCTGGTACTGGCATAAGATCAGACACGTAGAGAGCCGAGAAACAAACCCATGTCAATATGATCACTTAATATTTGACAAAGGGTGCCAGAATATAAAATGGGAGTAAAAATAGCTTCTTCAATAAATGGTGTTGGAAGATATGGACTACTACATGCAAAAAAAAAGGAAACTAGATCATCAAATTATACCACACACCAAAATAAACTCAAGAAGGATAAAAGACTTAAATACAAGGTATGCCACCATAAAAGTCCTAGAAGAAAACATAGGCAGGAAATTTTCAGAGAGCCCACACAGAAATATTTTCACCAATACATCCCCCCATGTAAGTGACATAAAGGAAAGAATTAAAAAAAAAAAAAACAGGAATATATCGAACTAAGGATTCTGCACAGCTAAAAAAAATGTCAACAAAATGGAATGGGAACCAACATTATGGAAAAACATATTCCCCAGTGATACCTGAGACAAGGGTTTTATCTCCAAAATATAAAAAGAACTTACAGACTCCACTCCAGGAAGACAAGCAATCCAATTAAGTAATGGACAAAGGACTGGAGCAGACACATCTTCAAGGAGGAAATACAGAGGTCCCACAAGACACATGAAAAAGTGCCCAATATCACCAGCTATTAGAGAGATGCAAATTAAAACCACAATGAGAAACCACTTTACACTGGTTAGAATGGCTGTCATTAATAAATCAACAAATAGCGAGTGCTGGGGAGGTTGTGGAGAAAAGGGAACCCTAGTACATTGTTGGTGGGAATGCAAACTGGTTCAGCCACTGTGGAAAAAAGTGTGGAATTTCCTCTAAAAACTAAAGAGGAAATTTAGATTCTCTTTCTATCCATTGATCCCACTGGTAGGACTATATGTAAGAACCAGAATAACCAATTTTAAAGAACCTCCCCACCCCAGTGTTCACACCAGCATTATTTGCAATAGCCAAGTGCTAGAAATAGCCTAAGTGCCCATCATAAATCAGTGGATCAAGATACCATGGTGTTTACACAATGGAATACTACACAGCAGAAAGAAAGAAGTAACTCCTACCCTTGGCAACAGCATTGGTGAGACTGGAGAACATTATGCTCAGTGAAATAAGGCAAGTGGTGAAAGACAAATACCATATGATCTCACCTACATGTAGAACCTAATCAACAAAACAAATGAGCAAAATAGGACCAGAGACTTGGAAATAAAGAACAAACTGAGAGTGACCAGATGCATGGGTGGAAGAGGATTATGGGGAAGAGAAGGGGAAAAGGAAAGCAAAGGAAAACAAATAGAGGACTCATGAGCAAGGGCAATGGGGGGCAGGAATGACTGTGTGAGTGTGGTGGGATAGGGTAAGAGAGTACAATAGGAAAAAAGGTGCACACCTGTAACTGATCAATAATAAAAATAAACAAAAAGAAAAGATAAAAAAGAAAATTGTACTAAAATTTATAAAGGTCAAAATCTATACTTCAAAGAATCTAATAACTCACATGACAGAAAAACTTATAAATCTAGTCAAGACTGAAGTAGAAGGGGACAAAAATATTAAAATGGTCAAAAATGAGAAATATTTATAAGCTATAAATGGAGATTCACCATATAAATAATTAATTTTACTATAGAAGAAACCTAAACAAATTAGACAAAAGCATCTAATATTGCATGGGAATCTTTCCTTAATAAAATGGTTGTTGTTAATTTTATCTTGGAAGAATGAAGAAATGATAATAAGCACCAGCTAGTTTTACAAACTACAATTATTCTAAGTAGTATAAGAATTTTGTCTTGGTCAGCACATTTCACCACTAAAATTTTTAGTTCCTGGTTAAACTTTACCTTCCTAGCAAGATAAGTAGATGTACCATAACAATTTAGCACTCTGTTGAGTCAAACTTAGGAGGAGACAAGACAATGAACAAAGAAAAGCTTCTGAAGTAATAGTCATAATGACTCTGAACAACTAGCAGTCTTTGGGCTACTGAACAGGAATTTGTGGGTCAGAAACACTATAAAAGGAATGATCAGATATGAAACCTCACTCACGTATTTTAACTTCCATATTTGAACAAGAAGTCATTTACATCATATTTGCCATCAACAATGCCCATAAAGACAAAGAACATTTGAGCATTTGGACAAGGTTAGGAAAGAAAACAAGTGGAGTTATAATAGGGAGATGACAATGCCTGCCACTTTTTGCCCACAAAACTCAATAAATTTCCTTTTTAAAATGCCAGATTTTCTGGCCTACATCAATGAGTTATGAAGCCATTTTGCCTAATCTGTATTCTTTCAGCTTAATCAGAGTTTATCTATAACAAAATTATTAACCTGAATAAAAATTTAAATCTTCTGAGCAAACATCTTCACCCCACACAACATACAACTAATTAAACCTAGACAAATATTGATGAATGTTTATCAAGATACAGAAATAGTCCTTAAAAATTATTTTTTTAAATTTTACTTTAATTGTTCTTGTATAGTTTTCTGTCTTTTACTCCCATCCATCCCACTGCTCCAGCCCTCCCCACCTCCATCCCATTTCCACCCCTCCTAGTTTTTGTCCATGTGTCCTTTATACTTGTTCTGTAAACCCTTAACCTTTTCCCCTGAAATTTCTTCCCCTCTCCCCTCTGACGACTGTCAGTCTGTTCTCAATTTCAGTATCTTTGGTTATATTTTCCTTGTTTCTTTGTTTTGTTGATTAGGTTCCTGTTAAAGGTGAGATCATATGGTATTTCTCTTTCACCACCTGGCTTATTTTGGTTAGCATAATGTTCTCCAGTTCCATCCACACTATTACAAAGGGTAGAAACTCCTTCTTTCTTTCTGCTGCATAGAATTCCATTGTGTAAATGTACCATAGTTTTTTGATCCGTTCATTTACTGATGGGCATGAAGGTTGCTTCCAGCACTTGGCTATTGTAAATTGTGCTGCTATGAACATGGGGATGCATAGTTTCTTTTGGATTGGTGTTTCAGGGTTCTTAGAATATAATCCTAGCAGTGGAACTGCTGGGTCAAAAGGTAGATCCATTTTTAGTTTTCTTAGAAAATTCCATACTGCTTTCCATAGTGGTTGTACCAGTCTGCAATCCCACCAACAATGCATCAGGGTCACCTTTTCTCTACAACCTCTCCAACACTTGTTGTTTGTTGCTTTGTTTATGACGGCCATTCTGACTGGTTTCAAGTGGTATCTCATTGTGCTTTTAATTTACATCTCTATGATAGCTACTGATACTGAGCATCTTTTCATGTGTCTCTGGATCCCCTGTATGTCCACCTTGGAGAAGTGTCTGTTCAAGTAATTTGACCATTTTTTAACTGAGATGTTTATCTTCTTAGAGTGGAGTCGTGTTAAGTTCCTTATATATTTTGGAGATTAACCCCTTGTCTGAGGTATCATTGGCAAATATGTTTTCCCATACAGTAGGTTCTCTTTTTATTTTAATACTGTTTTCTTTAGCCATGCAGAAGCCTTTTATTTTGATGAGATCCCATTTATTTATTCTTTCCTTTATGTCCCTTGCTTTAGAGGACATATCAGTAAAAAAACTGTTGCTGCATGAGATATCTGAGATTTTCCTGCCTATGTTCACCTCTGGGACTTTAATGGTGTCACGGCTTATATTTAAATCTTTTATCCACCTTGAATTTATTTTTGTGTATGGTATAAGTTGGTGCTTGAGTTTCATTTTTTTTTTAGCACGTAGCTGTCCAGTTCTCCCAACACCACTTGTTGAAGAGGCTATTTTTACTCCATTTCATGTTGCTGCCCCCTTTGTCAAACATTAATTGACTGTAGAGACCAGGGTTTATTTCTGGGTTCTCTATTCTGTTTCACTGGTACATGCGCCTGCGTTTATGCCACTACCAGGCTGTTTTGATTACAGTGGCCTTGTAATACAGTTTGGTATTAGGTATTGTGATCCCTCCTACATTGCTCTTCTTTCTCAAAATTGCAGCAGCTAGCTGGGGTCCTTTATGGTTCCATATAAATTTTTGAACTGTTAGTTCTATATCTGTGAAATATGCCATTGGTACTTTAACAGGTATTGCAATGAATCTGTAAATTGCTTTGGGTAGTATGGACATTTTGATGATGTTAATTCTTCCAACCCATGAACACAGTATATGTATCCATTTGTTTGTGCCTTCCTTGATTTCTTTCTTCAGTGTTGTGTAGTTTTCTGCATACAGGACTTTTACCTCCTTGGTTAGGTTTCTTCCTAGGTATTTCATTTTTCTTTTTCCTATATCGAATGGGATGTTTATTCTTGATTTCTGCTTTTGCTGTTCCACTGTTGGTGTACAAAAATGCCTTTGTTTTCTGGATATTGACTTTGTATCCAGCTGTTTGGCCAAATTCATTTATTAGGTCAAGCAACTTTTTGGCCAAGTTTATAGGATTTTCTATGTACACTATCATGTCATCTGCAAACAATGATAGTTTTGTTTCCTCCTTTCTGATTTGGAAGCCATTTATTTCCTTTTCCTGTCTAATTGCTGTAGCTAATATTTCCAATACTATATGGAATGGAAGTGGTGAAAGTGGACAACCTTGTCTTGTTCCTGATCTTAATGGAAAAGATTTTAGTTTTTGCCTGTTAAGTATAATGTTGTCTGTAGGTCTCTCATATATATGGCCTTTATTATGTTGAGGTATGCTCCCACTATTCCCACTTTGCTGAGTGTTTTTATCATAAATGGGTGCTGTACTTTATCAAATGCTTTTTCAGCATCTATTGATATGATCATGTGATTTCTGTCTTTGTTTTCTTTGGTTTATGTGATGTGTTACATTTACTGATTTCTGAATGTTGAACCATCCTTGCATCCCTGGCATGAATCCCACTTGGTCATGGTGGATGATCTTTTTAATGTATTGTTGGATGCGGTTTGCCAATATTTTATTGAAGATTTTAGCGTCTATGTTCATCAGTGATATTGGCCTGAAGTTTTCTTTCATTGTTGTGTCTTTATCTCTCATTTGGGGATTAGGATGATGCTGGCTTCATAAAAAGAGTTTGGGAGTCTTCCATCATTTTGGATTTTTTGGAATATTCTGTGAAGGACAGGGGTTAGCTCTTCTTTAAATGCTTTGTAGAATTCTCCTGTGAAACCATCTGGTTCAAGGCTTTTATGTGTGTCAGGAGTTTTTTGATTACTGCTTCTATTTCATCTGATGTTATTGGTCTGTTCAGGCTTTCTGCTTCTTCTTCACTGAGTTTTTGAAGATTACATTTTTCTAGAAATTTGTCCATTTCACCTAGTTTTACAAATTTCTTGGTATATAGCTCTTCATAGTAATTTCTTACAATCTTTTGTATTTCTGTGGTGTCAGTTGTAATGTCTCCTCTTTCATTTCTGATTGTGTTTATTTGGGTCTTCTCTCTTTTTTTCTTAATGAGCCTGCTTAAAGGCTTGTCAATTTTGTTTATCTTTCCAAAGAACGAACTCCTGGATTCATTGATCCTTAGAATTGTGCTTTTAGTGTCTATGTCATTTAATTCTTCTCTAATCTTGGTTATTTCCTTCCTTCTACTTGCTCTGTGCTGTCTTCCTTGTTGTTCCTCGAGTTCTTGTAGGCATAGTGTAAAGTTGTTTGTTTGAAATGTTTCTATCTTTTTTAGGTACACCTGTATTGCTATGACCTTCCCTCTCAGGACTGCTTTCACTGTGTCCCATAAGTTTTGGGTTGTTGTGCATTCATTTTCATTCATTTCCAGAAACTTTTTGATTTATTCCCTAATTTCATTCTTGACCCATTCATTGTTTAATAGCATGCTACTCAATCTCCTTGATTTTGAGGATTTTTGGATTTTTTTCCTTTGAGTTGGTTTATAGTTTCAGTTCCTTGTGGTTGGAGAAAATGCTTGGTATGATTTCAATTTTCTTGAATTTGTTGAGGCTTGTTTTGTGTCCTATCATGTGGTCTGTCTTTGAAAATATTCTATGTGTGTTTGAAAAGAATGTGTATTTAGTTTCTTTGGGATGAGGAGCACTCTCTCTCATCAATTTCATCTAGGGTATTATGCAATGCCACAATATCTTTGTTGATATTTTGTTTGGAAGATCTGTCCATTTTAGACAGTGGGGTGCTGAAATCCCCTACTATAATTGTGTTGCTGTCAATATCTTTCTTGAAGTCCTTTAAGATTTTTGTTATGTATTTAGGTGCTCCCATGTTGGGTGCATATATATTTATGATGTTTATGTCATCTTGGTGGATTCTTCCCTTGAGTATTATGAAGTGACCTTCTGGGTCTCTCTTTATGGCCCTTCTTTTGAAGTCTATTTTGTCTGATATGAGTATTGCTACCCCAGCTTTTTTTTTTCCTGTCCATTTTCTTGGAAAATTTGTTTCCAGCCCTTCACTTCGAGTCTGTGTAGGTCTTTTGTTCTGAGGTGGGTCTCTTGTAGGCAGCATATGTGTGGGTCATGATTTCTTATCCATTCAGCTATTCTATGCCTTTTGATTGGAGTGTTTAATCCATTTACATTTAAGGTCATTATTGATAGATACTGATTCACTGCCATTTTCATACCTTTGTTCCTCTCTCTCTCTCTCTTTTCCTTCCTTTCCTTCAAGCAGTCCCTTTAGTATCTCTTGCAGAACTGGTTTGGTAGAGGTGTATTCTTTTAGACTTCCTTTGTCTGGGACGCTCCTTATTTGGCATTCTATCTTGATTGAAAGCCTTTCTGGGTAAAGTAGTCTTGGTTGCAGGCCTTTGGTTCTCATTACTTGGAATATTTCTTGCCATTTTCTTCTGGCTTGGAGCATTTCAATTGAGAAGTCAGCTGCTAACCTTGTTGAGGCTCCCTTGTATATTACTTCCTGTTTCTCCCTTGCTGCCTTTAAGATTCTCTCTTTGTCTTGGAATTTTGTCATTTTAATTATGATGTGTCTTGAAGTGGGCCTCTTTGGGATCCTCTTGATTGGGATTCTCTGTGTTTCCTGGATTTGTGTGACTTTTTCTCTCATCAAATATTGGGAAGTTTTCCATCATGACTTTTTCAAATAGGTTTTCCATCCCTTGCTCTTCTTCTTCTCTTTCTGGTATCCTCATTAAACTGATATTATTATGTTTCATATTGTCTTGCATTTCTCTTAGTCCCTCTTCATTCTTTCTGAGGCTCTTTTCCTTTTCTTGTGCTTTCTGGGTGTTTTTTCCTACTTTGTCCTCCAGCTCGCTGATCCAGTCTTCTGCTTCACCAATTCGGCTTTTCATTCCTTCTACTGTGTTCTTCAGTTCAGAAATTGTATTCTTCATTTCCTCTTAGCCCTTGTTGATAGTTTCTATTTCCTTTTTCCTGTGATATAGTTTCCAGTGAGTTCATGGTAGCTTACCTGTAGTTTCTAGTAGCTCATTGGGAGCTCATTGAGCTTACCGATAAGCATTGCTTTGAACTCAGTATCTGATAGTTGAGTTGCCTCTATTTCATTTAGCATTCTTTCTGGTGCTTCCTCCTTTCCTTTCATTTGGGGACTGTTTCTTTGTCTTCCCATTGTTTGTGAGACTCTTCTTGTTAGCCTCAGCTTCTTAAATTGATCTGTTTTGACTCCCTGGGTTTATGGTGTGAACTTCTGTGATAGAATTCCTGTGAAATTCAGTGTTACAGTCTCCTTCAGGTATCCTGGTGTTCACAACTTCCACCTATTCATCTGGTTTTTCAATGTTCACTACAATTTTTGATCTCCTATTTTCATGTATGGTGTGGTGTTGTTGGCTGTTTTCCATATTCCTCCATAGATCAGCTAGGTTTTTCTCCCATGTGTAGGGGGTAGTAGAATCTGCTCCCTCCTACCATGCCACCATCTTCTCTCTCCTCAAAAATTATTTTTTAAAAAACAGCAGATATGCCTAGGTCACTTCTTTACATTACATATGGAATTAAATATATATTTTAAAGGAGAAAGAGTACTTCTCAAGAATTCTATATCCAGACAAAATATCACTCACTTCAAAGACCACAGAAATATATTATCAGATATGTAAGGGCTCAGAAAATATACTAACCATGTATATACTAAAGATAAAATGCTTGAAAGCATATATCAGTCACAGAAATGTTAAGTAAGACAAAAAAGCCCTCATGAACATGAAAATTATGCCATGTATGAAATGAGAAGGAATATTGCCACTACTTAATCTCAGAATTATATCCAAATAGTTGCTAAAATGTAAATATAGAATATAATAAAATATTTTAATAATTGAAAGAAAACATACATGAGTTAAAAAGAGTAATTTAAGGAGTAACAGTTCACAAATAACAAAATATGCAGATAGAAACCCAAATGTTGTAGAGCAGAGAAAATGAAAGTTTCTAAGTTCCTTTGCTTTAAAAAGGGGAACAATTTAGTTTGTTTTGTCTTGTCAGTAATTGGAAAAATATATATTCAAGTAAATTTTTTAAACAGAATAATGTTTTTAGTAAAAATTAGAGCACATATATACTCTCCATATTATGAGAAGTAACAAAAGGGAAATATGGCAAGGTTTCAAAGGACACAAAACACATGGAGTAATAAAAAAGATTTTAAAAAAGTCAAATTCTGTGTGTCACAAATAGAACCAAATATATCAGTAATATCCAAATAAGCATTAAAAAGACCACTAATGCAGACAACTGTACTTGAACAACAATAAAACAATCTAAACAAATAAATGAATAAAATCTTTAAAAAATTAAAAAGAGCACATTTTAAAAGATATACTGAAATAAAAAATATTTCAAAAGTCAATACAAGAATAATAATGATAATAGCAAATACTCATATGGCATGTATGTAGTACACTCTAGGGACCACCAAAGGTATTTTACATCTATTTACTCATTTAAATCATCAAAACACCCCCATTTTATAGATAATGAAAAGAGAGGTACAAATCAGTTAATTAACTTGCCTGATAGTTTCAAGTTAAAATCAAGTAATAAGTAGCATATTTATGATCAAACCCAGGCAGTCTGGCACCAGAGCACATGGTTTTAATCACAATACAGATTGATACACCACATAACATTTTAGATCAACAACAAACTGCATACAGGATGATGCCCCCATAGAATTAAAACAGAGCTGAAAAAATCCTATCACTAGTGGCATCATAGCTGTCAGAAATGCATAGCATTATGTGTTTGTGGTGATGCTGGTGTAAACAAATCTACTGCACAGTCACTCATGTAAAAAAAAGTACTGCACATACAATTATATACAGTACATAGTAGTTGATATTAAATGACTATGTTACCATGCTATACCTTTTATCCTTATTTTAGAGTGTACTTTTGTTACTTGTAAATAAAAGTTTGCAGTAAAACAGTATGCCATGTATGTCAGCAGCAGCCTCATACATCTCATTTACCACATCTCTTGATTGCCTCATTTTTTTAAATTTAATCTCATGTTTTGTACAGTAACTTGCTGTACAGGCTTGTAACCTAGGAGCAACAGGTATACCATATACTTTAGGTGCATAGAAGGCTATACCATCTAGGTTTATGTAAATACACTCTATGATGTTCTCACAATGACAAAATTGCCTGATGCATCCCTGTGGTTAAACTGCACATGACAGTACTGAAGATCAGATATGGATAATACACACTCTCAGTCCCTGAAGATCTGCTCTCTCTCTGTTGCCTTCATTTATGGACAAAGTTGTATCAATAATGTCATATAAACCAACAAATATAGAACTCAAGGAAAATATGAAATTGAATAAAAAATAAAAATAACTAGATAAAGTTATTTTTAAGAGGCTATAATACAAGCCAAGATCTGAATTAGAACTAATTAAAAATAAAAAGGATATTGGTTAAGTGGCCAGTTATGAGGCATATATAAGCAGTTACTAGTTGGAAAACATAATGGGAAAAGATCCTACCCACTACAGTTCCCAAAACCTGTA
Organism: Anoura caudifer; assembly: GCA_004027475.1. Lineage (NCBI taxonomy): Eukaryota > Metazoa > Chordata > Mammalia > Chiroptera > Phyllostomidae > Anoura > Anoura caudifer. Next base: position 38,794 of record PVKU01008261.1, read on the forward strand.
AAATATCCAGAAATAAATCAGAGAAATGCATATGGCCTGTATAAAAAAATCTATAAAACTTTGCTGAGGGGCATACTATAAGAATTGATTAGTACCATGTTCCTAGATAGGAAGACTCTATTATGGTTAACATATCAAATCTAACCAAATTATTTTTTAAATTTATAACAAGTACAATCAGAATCTAGAAGCATCAGGGAGACAACTGTACTAGAACAACAACGTTTTTAAAAAAGAATCTAGAAGGATGTTTTTAACTTAACATTTTGATTCAAAATTTCTCTGAAAACTTGGGTAGATAATAATAGGCAAGAAAATATTGAAGAAAAAAGCATGTTAGAGAGAAATTCATGTTTATGAATTTATAAAAATAGGTGTCTAAACTTGTTATAAAATTAAAATAATGGTAATAGACTTTGAAGTAATATGAAACAATGGGAAACAAAACATAAAGTCCAGAATCATGTCGGCCTCAGTATATAGGCATATAAAACAAATCGGCAATAACCAGAGGGGTGGGGGAGGGGGATAGTGGGGGAAAGATGGAGAAAGTTCATCAAGGAAAATGTATAAAGGACTCATGGACAAAACCAAATGGGGGTAGAATTGAGGATGTGAGGTAGGGGTGCACGGGGCAGAGGAGAGTGGGGGGAAAATGGAGACAACTGTACTTGAACAACAATAAAACGATAAAATAAAATTAGTTCTTATCAATGTGGGATTAAAGTAATATGTGATTATAAGTTAATGGGATAACTATGTGAAGGATATATGCAAAATATGTACTGCATTTATGTAGCAAAAATAAAAATGATTATTTAGTTTTATTGCAATTCGTTTTACCTTTCCTTACTATTTTAGTATTTTCCTGAGTTTTCCAAATTTCTGACATTAAGAATGTTTTTTTAATTAGTAAAATCTCATGAATGTTATTTTAATGATGTGGATTAATTCAAATTCTAATTAAAAAAGAAAAATATGTTGATTTAATTCAATAAATGTCAGATTCCTTCCTAAATGAAAGAGGCAACTGAGGAAAAAAACTGCTTTGGTAACAAACTATATCCCAGACAAACAGCAAACAGTGAAAGAGAAAAGAGGTAAAAATCATCTTAGAGAGTGGGGTACTGCCTTAGAAAAGTAGGACTTCGTGAGGGGCTATAGTAAGAAACTAAGTCAAAAATGTGTTCCAACAGTATTCCTTCTGCAGTCAGAAAAAGGAGCTATACTAGAAGGGATAGAAATAATAGAAAAAAGTCAATCTTCAATTTACATAAGCTTATTTCCAACATGTTTTCTGAAATAAAAATGTTCAAATGAAAATGATAAATTTTTCTAAATTACCACTAATACATGAGAAGTCTGTTCAGAGAAGTCCAGCAATTGTTAATATAACAAGAATGGTTTACACAATATCAATGTAACCTGGCAGCCAAGGAGACAGGACTGGAATGCCTATGTGTGAACAATGATGACTTCACTGTACTAGTCAATGGGAGTGGAAGACGCTGTTGAGTGAACATGTATAGTGTGTGGCCGTCGCATACAAAATGACTGAGGAAGAAAGTAGAGCAATGGATCTGCATCAAATTTTGCTTTAAGCTTGAACATTCCTCCACAGAAACTATTCAGATGACTCAGAAGGCCACAGCTATAAGCAACTGGTGATTCACAGCTTCAACACAACAACAACACACCTGCTCATGCATCACATCTCATGCAGAGTTTTTTGGCAAAACATCAAATCACCCAGGTGGTTCAGGCCCCCTCCAGCCCAGATTTGGTGCCCTGTGACTTCTGGCTTTTCCCAAAACTAAAATCACCTTTGAAGGGGGAGAGATTTTTGGACCATCAATGAGATTTAGAAAAATAGGATAGAGCAGCTGATGGCAACTGAGAGGACTGTGTGAGGTCCCAAGGTGCCTATTTTGAAGGGGACTGAGGAATCATTTTCCTATATACAATGTTTCTTGTATCTTCTTCAATAAAAGTGTCTATTTTCATTTTACATGACTGGTTACCTTCTGGACAGACCTATAGATAAGCATGTCTAGAAAAATCACTAAAGAATATGTTCTCAATTGTAGCTCCAATATATATGGTAAGTAAATAGAATATGCAAGGATCTCATTATACATTGACAACCAGGAACACCTGTAATTTCAAATAAAGGAGAATACTGTAGGAAGTCACTTTCAAGTTTGGTGAATGCTCCAGAAACACTGTCATCTAAAAAAGAAATAAATCACCTTCAATTTACCTTCTAATGTTTTTACATAATAACTACCATAAGATTGGAGAAAAGTACATTTAGTTTAAATGACTTGGAATAGCTTGCTGGCATCAAATTCAACAAATCATTAATATCTTTCCAAGGGAAATTGGTAAAACAGATCTAAAGAAAACATCTCAATTCAGAAGTAGGTTAGAGAATTAATAATAATAGAAAACTATCCCATCCACAAGTGAATGGCTATTATTTCAGACTATTTTCAGCTAACATAACCTAGTTTAGAAGAAATATAAATGAAAATGCTTCTCTAGTCTTTGTTGCCAATTCTCCTGTGTGTGCTGAGAAATAAAATGAAGGTATAAGAATGGGTATTTATATTACCTATATTCCTTTAAAAGCCTCTAGAAGCTCAGGTGTACCAAATTCTTTTACTGAAGATTGCCCAAAATGAATGACAGGTTCAAAAGCAAAGTATTATCTATGTTACTCATTATTCAATACTTACAGACTGAGCTTAATATAATTTTTCATTGATTTTTCACATGATCTTAACTACTGAAGCTAACTATGTCTATCCTTTTATGACTTAAATAGACTAAATAATAAATAATGACATCGTTAAGTGTTTCATTTTGTCACTAGTAGTAGTACACACAAGTTTATATATTAATCAACTTAAAAGATATAACATGATTAAATGAATGTTACCTTAATTTCAGATAATACTCTGCCAAATCCTTTCTAGCTTTTAATGTTTTAATAGAACAAAATAATTAGAATAGTTCTTAAGCTTTAAAAGTCATTTATCCAGGTCCTGAAATATCACATACCTACATTTATTATATTTTTATTCAAACAGCCAAGTAAGTCAAAAATAAATGTTTCTTGAATCAAGATATGTGAACGGCAAAATGTTATGGCAATAAGTTAAACTACAATTATTTTTCTATAAAATAGTGCATTTGAACTCTTTCATTCATATTTTGTTTTGTTTGTTGTAGTGTTTTAAAAGAAGGCCTTAGCTATCTCTGTTCTTTTTTTAATAATGTATTTAGATTTTCTTTTTGTAGCATAAACTTTATTTCAACATGTGTTTTAAGCCAAGAACTCAGGCTATCATATTTCCCAGTTTTCTGTCCATACGTATAATTTAAAGCTCAGCAAAAATAGAAAATAAAAAAGATAGATTCTTTATTTGTACACCGAATCCAAATAATCATTATAAACATCCATAATTCTCTGAACTGACATTGAATATGAATGAGCACATTAAACACCAGTATATTGTACAATATTATTTACTCTTTTAAAAATTTCTCAAAAGACTAGAATGGATTTTGGGCATATTTGCCCCTGAGCTATCTTTCGATGATGAAATGACAACTTTCTCAATAAAATAGATTTATATTAATTAACTCAGAACTGAACAAATCCTGATCAGATTAACTAACTCTCTAGCTTCCTAATGGTATCACAATTAAAATATGCTGTGATAGCACAACAGAATTTTATAAACTAAAAGGAAAAACTCCTGATTGTTAAAAATGCAACTTTGTAAAATATTTTTATAATAAACATTAATATAAGAAGCAAAGAAAATGTGCTTTTTAATACTTAAAACATTACATATTCAGAAGTTCTAGTCAAAATGCTGGTTTAGGTAAGTGCAGTACTCAAATCTCCCACAACCACATCAAAATTACAACTAAATTACAGAACAACCATCATTTAGAACCACCTGAAAACTAGCTGAACAGAAGTCCTAGATCTAGGATATAAAGAAGACACATGGAAACCAGTAAAAGGAGTGGAGGTGTGGAATGGGCTGGTCCCACATCCAAGTATGGCAGACAAAAATCCAGAGGGATGTCTCCATTAAGGAGGTTCCCCTGAGGAGCAAAGGGTCCCAGTTCCATCCCAGGGTTCCAGTGCAAGGAAAAGGAGTCCCCATAACTTGTAGCTGTAAAAATCAGCAGGAATATGGCCAAGGAAGACGGAGGCCCTCTGGAGTTGTTGATGTTCCTCTTAAAGGTCCCGCACATAGACTTACACCAACTCACTCCCTCTGAGCCCCAATGTTAAAGAAGCAGCTTTAAAGGCACTACAGGGAAGGATGGAACTGTCTGACCTCAGGATAAGAGCTAGAAGGGCAGCATGCTCCTGACAGAAGGGCTAGCAGAGGCAATTATTCTTTTGGTGAGTACCCCCAAACCTAACAGAGTCAGCAGGTAGGCACCATATCTGAGTCTCCATCAACTTAGCTAACACTGTTCACTCCTCCATGGCGATTTGCCAAGACACCATCACACACAATTGGGGACCCACCCAAGGCCCTACCAGTGCCTTTTCCATATAAATGGCCTTTCTTAACTCGTACACTTCAGACTTTTCTAAATCTCTCAAACAAGCAACATCTGGCCTTGGAGTGCAATGTACCTCTCACTAAGTGGCACCAGGCTTGCCACTAGCTGCAGGTAACATGCCCTGGGATTGGAGCTTGGCTTCTCTGGGTACCTCTAAGCCAAGCACAAGTAGCAGTAATCTGCAGATCACTCTGTAGGTCATGCTAGATCACCCTGGGCATGGCACAGGTGGTGGCTGAACTTAGTCTACACCTCCTGGGAGGCCCCACCCAATGGACAGCTTCAGAACACATTGAAGCATGACCCAATCACCTCCACAACTCACACCATCAAGGGGTAAACTCAGAGGGAACCATAGCCCTGCTGAAGTAAGTACTACACGGTGGGATGACACATGTACAGCTGATCCTCCATAATGGTCATAGCCAATCCTCACAGCTGAGGGTAAATCCCTCATATTGAGGTACCAACAGCAATCAAGGCTCAACTTCAACAGGAGGGTATACACAGCCCACAAGGGGGGCATACCTAGAATGTCCAGGTCAGGTTAGTGAGGAGGCTGTACCACTGGACTCTACAGGTCTCCTACCATATTAGGCCACTCTACCAAGCCCAGGACATGAAGCATCTCTCTCTAATACATAGAAACAAACATAGGAAGGCTGTTAAAATGAGGAGACAAAGAAACATGTCCCAAATGAAAGAACAGAACAAAACTCCAGAAAGAGAATTCAACAAAATGGAGACAAGCAAGTTACCAGATGCAAAGTTAAAAAACAGTGGTTGTAAGGATACTCAACAAACTTAGGGGAAGAGTACATGAACTTAGTGAGAACTTCAACAAAGAGATAGGAAACATAAAAACAGAACTAGAAAATATAAAAACAAACCAGACTGAAACAAAAAACACACTACAGGATATCAACACTGGAGTAGATAAAGCAGAGGATCAAATCAAAGATTTGGAAGCTAAGGAAGCAGAAGACACACAACCAAAATGGTAGAAAGAAAACAGAATCCAAAGTAGCATCTGGGACAATTACAAGCATACCAACATTGGCATCATGGAGGTACCAGGAGTAGAAGAGAGACATCAAGGAATTAAAACCTATGCAAAAAAATAATGATGAAATATATCCCTAATCTGGTGAAGCAAATAGACATACAACTCCAGGAAGCACACAGAGTTCCCAACAAAATGAAACCAAAAAGAAAAACACATAATAATTAAAATACTAAAGATTAAAGACAAAGACAGAATCTTAAAAGTAGCAAGAGAAAAACAGTTACCTAAAAGGGAGCTCCCATAAGATAGCTGATAGCTCACAAGAAACAATACAAGCCAAAAGATATTGGCAAAAAAAATACTAAAATTAATGTAATGCAAGGAGCTACAACTAAGATTGCTCTACCTAGAAAGGCAACAATTTAGAATCAAAGAACTGATAAAGAGTTCCCAGAGAAGAAAAAGCTAAAGTAGTTGATTACCACTGAATCAGTATTACTGAAATGTTAAAGGGTATTACTTAGGAATAAAAAGAAGAAAAGATTAAAAATGTGAATAGAAAAAAATACATATCTATCAACAATTACTTTAAATTAAAATGGATTAAATCCTCCGATGAAAAGACACATGAATAACAAGTAAAATAGAGACAGGCTCATAGATAGAGAACAGGCTGATAGTACTAGAGGGTGGAGGATTGGGACTAGAGAGATTGAGTGAAAAAGAAAAAAAAACTCTTGGACACAGACAACAGCATGATGATGGTAACAGGGTGGGGGGATGGGTGGAGGTAGAAAAGGGTATAAGGGAGATAAATAGTAATGGAAAAATATAATAAACTATTAAAAAATAATAAAATTAATAAAAATGTCTTACCCTTCTATATAAAAAAGACATATGGAGACTGAATAGATAACAAAACAATACCTTTACATGTGCTGTCTATAAGAGGCTCAATTCAGATTGACATAAACAGATTGAAAGCAAAGGGATGGAAAAGATATTTCATGAAAATGAAAACAAACAAAAAAGCTGGGATAGCAATACTTATACAAGACAAAATAGACTTTAAAACAAAGGCTATAGAAGAAGAAATAAACTAAGACCCAGCAATTTCACTTATGGATATATACCCAAAGGAACCTAAACACTAGACCAAATATACATACACATCCCTATATTCATTGTAGCATTATTACAATAGCCAAGATATGGAAGCAACCTAAATGTCTATCAATAGATGAAGGGGTAAAGAAAAGTGGAGTATTTATACAATGGAATATAACTCAACCAGATAAAAAAATGAAATTTTGCCATTTGCAGCAACATGGATGGAACTACAGGGTATTGTGTGAAGTAAAATGTAAGACAAAGTAAGACAAATCCCATGCAATTTCACTTATATAGACTATCTAAAAAGCAAAATAAACAAACAACCAAAATAGAAACAGACTCATAGATACAGAGAGCATTTTGACAGTTGACAAATGGAAAGTGGCTTAGGGGTATGGGTAAAAAGGTGAAGGGACCAATAAGTACAAATTAGTAGTTACAGACTAGTTAAGGAGATGCAAATCACAGCATGGGGTATACTGTCAATAATATTGTATGTCAATAAAATAGGTATGGTATCAGATGGGCACTAGAATTATCAGGGTGTAGATGTAAAGTGCAGCATAGGGAACATAGTCAATAATGTTGTAGTCAATAAAATAGGTATGGTGTCAGATGGGCCCTAGAATTAACAGGGTAATAATTTAGTAAGCTGTATCATGTTTAATCACTGCATTGTATACCTGAAACTAATTTAATATTGTATGTCAATTATAATAAAAATATAAAAATATTTAAAGTATAAAAATACATAAACATTAAAAAAATACACATTCACACTTCTGGCCAAGATGGTGACTCAGATAGATAGATACACTTTGCCTCCTTGCACAACCAAAAGGACAACAAATTTGAAAACAAAACATAACCAGAACTGCCAGAAAATTGAACTGCATGGAAGTTTGACAACCAAGAAGTCAAAAAAGAAATATTCATTCTGACTGGTAGGAGGGGCAGAGATGGAAAGCTAGGGCAGATAAGTACAGAAATGCAGCTACTGGAGGACCAGGCAGGTGAGGTGGCAGCTAGTAGACTGGGTAGTCCCACATTTGCATGCAGATAAACCGGGAAGAATAATTGGGGAGCAAGACAGACCATGCAACCCAGCGTTCTAGTGAGGGGAAATAAAGCCTCAAAATCTCTGGTGGTAAAAATCAGTAGGGGTTGCTATAGTAACAGAAACTCCCAGTCTCACAGGAAAGCTCACTGGAGAGACCCATGGGGTCCTAGAACATATACAAGCCTACCTACCAAGGAAACAGCACCAGAATTGCCCAGTTTGCTTGTGGATAGCAAGAAGTGACCGAAAGCCAGCAGAGAGCTGAGGAAGAGGCATTGTTCTCTCTTGGAACTGGCCCCCACACACACAGCACCACAACAGAGCTATATGGGTTGCCCCACCCTGGCGAATACCTAAGGCTCTGCCCCTTACGATGTAACAGCTATATCAAGACAAAAAAGTATGGCCCAATGAAAGAACAGATCAAAGCTCCAAAAATAGAACTAAGTGATGAAGAGCTAGCTAACGTATCAGATGCACAGTTCAAAGCTTCTACATGGCTAAAGAAAACAGTATTAAAATAAAAAGAGAACCAGCTGTATGGGGAAAAAATATTTCCCAATGATACCTCAGACAAGGGTTTAATCTCCAAAATATATAAAGAACTTACACGACTCCAGTCTGAGAAGACAAGCAACCCAATTAAAAAATGGGCAAAAGACTTGAACAGACATTTCTCCAAGGAGGACATACAGAGGATCCAGAGACACATGAAAAGATTCACAACATCACTAGCTATCAGAGAGGTGCAAATTAAAACCACAATGAGAAACCACTTCACACCAGTCAGAATGGCCATCATAAACAAAGCAACAAACAACAAGTGATGGAGAGTTTGTGGAAACAAGGAGACCCTAGTGCACTGTTGGTGGGATCGCAGACTGGTACAACCACTATGGAAAGCAGTATGGAATTTTCTAAGAAAACTAAAAATGGATCTACCTTTTGACCCAGCAGTTCCACTGCTAGGATTATATCTTAAGAACCCAGAAACACCAGTCCAAAAGAACCTCTGCACCCTTATGTTCATAGCAGCACAATTTACAATAGCCAATTGCTGGAAGCAACCCAGGTGTCCATCAGTAAATGAATGGATCAAAAACTATGGTACATTTACACAATGGAATTCTATGCAGCAGAAAGAAAGAAGGAGCTCCTACCCTTTGCAACAGCATGGATGGAACTGGAGAGCATCATGCTAAGTGAAATAAGCCAGGCAGTGAAAGACAAATACCATATGATCTCACCTTTAACAGGAACCTAATCAACAAATAAAGAAACAGGCAAAATATAACCAAAGACACTAAAATTGAGAACAGACTGACAGTCACCAGAGGGGAGAGGGGAGGGAAAACCAGAGGAAAAGGGGAAGGGTTTACAGGAACAAGTATAAAAGACACATGGATAAAAACTAGGGGGGTGGAAATGGGAGGGAGGTGGGGAGGGCTGGGGCAGTGGGCTAGGATGGGAGTAAAAGACAGATAACTGTACACGAACAACAATTAAAATAAATTAAAAAAACAAACTCTAGTAGTCAGGATGTTCATAGAAATGGTTGAGTGTGGTTGCAAAATGTAGGAAAAGTAAAGGCAATGCTAAGCAAAAGGAAGAGAAATGTAAAAAAAAACCAACAGTGAAGGAAAGGAAACGAGTACTCAAATCAACAATTCAAAGCAGAAGGAAGAACACCAGCACAGAATAATGAAACAAGAAATCAAAAAAATGAGGAGAGGCTTAGAAACCTCCAGGACAACTTCAAATGTTCCAACATCCGAATCATAGGGGTGCCAGAAGGAGAAGAGGAAGAGGAAGAAATTGAGAATTTATTTGAAAAAATAATGGAGAACTTCCACAACTTGGCAAAGGAATCCAGGAAGTCCAGAAAGCTCAAAGAGTCCCAAAGAAGTTGGCTCAAGGAAGCACACATCAAGACAGATCATAATTAAGTTCCCCAAGATGAAAGATAAAGAGAGAGAGACTTCTTGCCAAAATGGAGGCATAGGTAGACACACTGTGCCTCCTCACACAGCCAAAATAAAGACAACAACAATTTAGAAACAAAAAACAACCAGTACTGACAGAAAATTAAACTGTATGGAAGTCTGAAAACTAAGGAACCAAAGTAGACATATTCATCAAGACTGGTAGGAGGGAAGGAGTCAGGTGGCCGGGCATAGAGGGGTCGTGGCAAAAAAAGTGAAGAGGCTTAAGGAACCCGGGTGCACAACGCAGTAGCTGGAAGACCCCAGCAAGTTGGCAGGTTGTGGAGGGGAGCAGTGCACAGTTGGCTGGGGGACCAGTCAGTCCCACATTTGTGAGAAGATAAATCAGGCAAAACTGGCAAGTAAGACAGACCGCACAACCCAGGGTCCCAGCACAGGGAAATAAAGCCTCAAAACACCAATTGAAAATACCTATGGGCATTAAAGTGCCAGGAGAAACTTCCAGCCTCACAGGAGAGTTCATTGGAGAGACCCACAGGATCCTAGAATGTACACAAACCCACCCACATGGGAATCAACAATAGAAGGGCCCAATTTGCTTGTGGGAAGAGGGGGAAGTGACTGAAATCCAGCAGAGAGCAAAGCAAGTGCCATTGTTTCCTCTCAGACCCCTCCCCCACATACAGTGTCACAAACCAGTGGCTGGGTTGCCCTGCCCTGGTGAACAACTAAGGCTCCACCCCTCACTATGTAACAGGCATGCTGAGACAAAAAAAAAAAAAAAAAAAAAATGGACCAAACAAAAGAACAGATCAAAGCTCCAGAACAAACATGACTAAGTGACAAAGAGATAGCCAACTTATCAGACGCACAGTTCAAAACACTGGCAATCAGGATGCTCACAGACATGGTTGAATTTGGTTACAAATTAGATGAAAAAAGGAAGCCTACACTAAGTGAAATAAAGGAAAATGTACAGGGAACCAAGAGTGATGGGAAGGAAACTGGAACTCAAATCAATGGAGTGGACCAGAAGGAAGAAAGAAACATCCAATCAGAAAAGAATGAAGAAACAAGATTTCAAAAAAAAATGAGGAGAGGCTTAGGAATCTCCAGGACATCTTTCAACATTCCAACATCCGAATTATAGGGATACCAGAAGAAGAGGAAGAGCAACAAGTGGAAAAGTTATTTGAACAACTAATAAAGGAGAGCTACCCCATTCTGGCAAAGGAAATAGACTTCCAGGAAGTCCTGGAAGCTCAGAGAGTCCCAAAAAAGCTGGACTGAAGGAGGAACACACCAAGGCACATCATAATTACATTGCCCAAGATGAAAGATAAGGACAGAATCTTAAAAGCAGCAAGAGAAAAGAAGACAGTTACCTACCAAGGAGTTCCCATAAGACTGAGCTGATTTCTCAAGAGACCTTACAAACAAGAAGGGGCTGAAAGAAGTATTCCAAGTCATGAAAGGCAAGGACCTACATCCAAGATTGCTTTATCCAGCAAAGCTTTCATTTAGGATGGAAGGTCAGATAAAGTGCTCCCAGCTAAAGTTAAGTTAAAGGAGTGAGGGGAGAAAAGGTACAGAGAATAAGTAGCATAAATGGCAGGTAGAAAGTAGACAGGGGAGGGCAAGAATAGTACGGGAAATGCAGAAGCTAAAGAACTTACAAATTTGACACATGGATATGAACTAAAGGGGGGAATGTGAGACAATTGTAATAACATAATCAATAAAATATATTTTAAAAAGATTAAAGAAAAAAAACAACCTTGCAGTCAAGAAGGGGCTGGAAAGAAGTATTCAGAGTCATGAAAGGCAAGGACCTACATCCAAGATTACTCAATCCAGCATAGCTATCGTTTAGAATGGAAGGGCAGATAAAGTGCTTCCAAAATAAGGTCAAATTAAAGGAGTTCATCATCACCAAGCCCTTACTATATGAAGCGTTAAAGGGACTTACATAAGAAAAAGAAGAAGATCATAAATATGAACAGTAAAAAGACAATAAACTCACAACTATCAACAACTGAACCTAAAGTAAAACTAAGCAAACAACTGGAATAGGAATAGAATTACAGAAATGGACATCACATGGAGGGTGATCAGTGGGGAGGAGGAGGGGGAGAATGGGGGAAAAGGTACAGTGAATAAGAAGCATAAATGGTAGGTAAAAAATAGACAGGGGGAGATCAAGAATAGTATAGTAATATGTATGACCCATGGACATGAACTAAGGGGGGTGGGGGATGGGAATGCATGTGGGAGGGGGGTACAGGGCAGAGGGGAATAAAGGGGGGAAATGGGATGACTTCAATAGCATAATCAATAAAATATATTAAAAATAAAAGTAAACAAAATCTTTTTTTTGAAGATTATACATTCTAATGCTAACTTTAAATCAGGAAACATTATCTCAATGGTAACAAAAAAAGAAAAGACGTTATCCTCATTGTAGAAATGAAGAGAATGAGGTCCATATTCATATCACAAATCTCCCATCACATTTATATCTCCAATCACTTTAAAAACAGAATAAAACACAGAGTGTACTATGTTTACCTGAGGATAAGTTCAATGTATCCTCATAATTGAGATTCTTACTTCTTCCAGCCATGTGACTAGATATCAATGAACTGACACCATAGCATTGTCTAAACATCCCAGGAGGAGGCCTATTACAACTTTTTGGTTGTTCTGGGGTGTCTGCTGGGGGCACTCAATTTCTTTAATTCCTACGCATCTTACAGGAAGGTGACGAGGTTTAGGTTTGGGTGATAGGTGATGAAGAGGCCTAGGAATTAAAGTACATACTCCAGCTCAAAATAACAGAGATTCACTGGGTTAAGAATCCAAACTAATTCTATAGATATAGAAACCACTTCGTCCCAGCACTGTTAGGGCACCTTTCTCTGTCAGCATTACAGACTTGGCAGAGAATCTGTAGGCCTGGAAATTTTTTTCTCTATAAGAAGCTATGTTATCATTGTTGGTATACAACAATGCCATCGTTTTCTGAATGTTGACTTTGCATCCCACTGTTTTGCCAAATTCATTTATTAGGTCAAGTAGTTTTTTGGTGGAATCCATAGGGTTTTCTACGTACACTATCACATCATCTGTAAACAGTGACAACTTTATTTCTTCTTTTCCAATATGGAAGCTTTTTATTTCTTTTTCTTGTCTGATTGATGTGGCTAGAACTTCCAGTGCTATGTTGATAGAAGTGGTGAAAGTGGACACCCCTGTCTTGTGCCTGATCTTACAGGGAAAGCTTTTAGTTTTTGCGCTTTAAGTATTATGGTAGCTGCAGGTTTCTGGTATACAGCCTTTATTATATTGAGGAATGCTCCCTCCACTCCCACTTTGCTGAGTATTTTTTATCATAAATGGGTATTGTACTTTATCAAATGCTTTTTCCATATCTATTGACATGATCATGTGACTTTTGCCTTTCCTTTTTTTTATGTGATATATTATGTTTATTGATTTGTGAATATTGTACCATCCTTGCATCCCTGGGATGAATCTCACTTGATCATGGTGTCTGATCTTTTTTAGTGTATAGATGGATCTGATTTGCCAATATTTTGTTGAGGATTTCAGCATCTGTGTTCACCATCAATATTGGCCTGTAGTTTTCTTTCTTTGTTGTATCTTTATCTGATTCTGGAATTAGCATAATACTGGCCTCATAAAAAGACTTTGGGAGTCTTCCCTCTTCTTGGATTTTTAGGAATAGTTTGAGAAGAATCAGACTTAGCTCGTCTCTAAACGTTTGGTAAAATTCTCCAGTGAATCCATCTGGCCAAAGGCTTTGGGTGCCAGGAGGTTTTTTATTTTACTGCTTCAATTTCACTAGCAGAGATCAGTCTATTCAGACTTCCTGCTTCTTCTTAACTCAGTTTTGGAGGATTATATGTTTCTAGAAATTTGCCAATTTCACCCAGGTTTTCAAATTTCTAGACATATATTTGTTCATAGTAATTTCTTACAATCCTTTGTACTTCTGTGATATCTGTTGCAATTTTGCTTCTTTCATTTCTGATTTTATTTATTTAGGGAATCTGTCTATTTTTCTCATGAGTCCAGTTAAAGGCTTATTGATTTTATCTTTTCAAAGAACCAGCTTCTGGATTTATTGATCCTTTGAATTGTTCTTTTAGTCTCTGTGCCATTTAATTCTGCTCTGATCTTTGTTATTTCCTTCCTTGTACTTGCTCTAGGCTTTGTTTGTTGTTGTTCCTCTAGTTTTTGTAGATGTAGGGTTAAGTTCTTTATTGGACCTGTATTGCTACAAAGTTCCCTTTAAGGACTGCCTTCGCTGAGTCCCATACGTATTGTGCTGTTGTCTATTAATTATCATTTGTTTCCAGAAACTTTCTGATTTCTTCCTATGTCTCATTATTTACCCATTCATTGTTTAAAAACATGTTATTCAGTTTCCATGTATTTGACTGTTGTTGAGGTTTTCCCTTGAGGTTTGTGTCAAGTTTCAAGCAATTGTGACCTGAGAAATTGCTTGATGATTTCAATTTTCTTGAATTTTTTGAGACTTATTTTGGGTCCTGTCATGTGGTCTATTTTTGAAAATGTTCCATGTGCATTTGAAAGGAATGTATATTTTGCTTCTTTGGGTTAAAAGATTCTGTGTCTATCAGTTAAGCCCACTGGATCCAGTGTGTAGTTCAGTGCTACAATGTCTGTATTAATTCTTTGTTTGGAATACCTGTGCATTATTAATCATGGGGTGTCAAAATCCATGACTATAAGTGTGTTGCTATCTATATCCTTCTTGAAGTCCTCCAAGGGTTTTGTTATATATTTGGGTGCTCTTATGTTGGGTGCATATATGGCTACAATGATTATAGTTTCCAGGTGTGTAAGGGAGCTTTGCCTGCAGAGCCCCTGTCCACCATGGATGAGAATAAGTCTACCAAGACATGATCTGCTTGGGAAGGAAAGGTGGCTGATCTGTCAAAGGAGAAGGACCAGGAGCCTTTTCCTCAATGGGCTTTTATTGGGTTCAGTTTGCACAGAAATACCAGTAAAGCTCATCAATCATTGTCAGCAGCAAAGATCAAACAATAGAGAACATACAAAGAACTCTGAGGGCTTGCTTATTCTGAGTGAGGGTCAGTTAGCTAAAGGGCTATAAACTTTGGGAAACAAACAAATTTCATGCTTGGACCCTTATCAGAAAATTGAGGGCATTGTTAGCAAAGCAGTTTTCGCAGGATTTTATATATTCTTTCTTAGGCTTGATCACCCAGGGAACCCACCCTTTTCAGCACAGGGCTGCACCGCCCTGTCTTTGTTTCAGACTTAAATCAGGCAGGGGAAGTAAGGCAGCCAAGAAATTAGGAGACTTCTCATTGAGAGAATGAGGACTCAGGCTATGTCAAAGCCAAGGGGCGAGGGTCCATCACCCCCTTTTCCTATAGCCCCCAAGTCCTTCCCTGGGGGCCCCTTCATGATCATGGCTGTCTTAGGTCATCCCTCCCCTTGAGGAATCTTACCCTTCATTGGCTAACTGGTCAGGCTCAGGGCCAAGCAGGGTGAATTAAAGGGGACAGAGGCAGCACCCCTACCAGGGAGATAAGCTTTGTCTACTTAGTGTCTTATGTTGCCAAGGTCACTCACTCAGCCTTAGCCATGGGGGGCTACAGCTTCTGAAACCAGACAGGGCAGTTCCCAAAACTGGTAGATTCTTCCCTTTAGAGACTTTCTTTGTCTCTTTTTATGGCCTTTGTTTTGAAATCTATTTTATCTAAGTATTGCTACACTGGCATTTTTTCTATCCATTTTCTTGGAATATTTTTTTCTAACACTTTGCATTCAGTCTGTATAGTCTTTTTTTCTGGGATGGGTCTCTTGTAGACAGCATATGTACCAGGTCATGTGTTCTTATCTGTTCAGCTACCCTATGCCTTTTGATTGGACCATTTAATCCACTTATATTTAATGTTATTACCGAAAGGTATTTATTCATTGCCATTTTTTCCTTTTGTCCCTAATATCCTCTGTCTCTCACTCCATACCTTCCACTTTGTAAAGCAGTCCCTTTAGCATATCTTCCAGTTCTGGTTTAGTGGAGATAGGACAAAAATCCCATTTTCTAGAGCAACAAGAAAAACAAAATACTTAGGAATAAACTTAACCAAGGAGGTAAAAGACATGTACTCAGAAAACTACACAACACTAAAGAAAGAAATTAAGGAAGACACAAATAAATGGAAGAATATGCTGTGTTCATGGATTAAAAGAAATAACATCATTAAAATGACCATACTACCCAAAACAATCTACAGATTCAACACCATTCCTATCAAAATACCAAAGACATATTTCACAGGTACAGAATATTTCAAAAATTTATATGAAACTGTAAATGACCCCAAATAGCCTCAACAATTTTGAGAAAGAAGAACAAAGTAGGATGGATCACAATACCTGATATCAAACTATATTACATGGCCACTGTAATCAAAACAGTCTGGTACTGGCATAAGAACAGACACATACACCAGTGGAACAGAATAAAAAGCCCAGAAGTAAATCCATGTCAATATGGTCAGTTAATATTTGACAAAGAGGGCAGGAACATAAAATGGAGTAAAAATAGCCTCTTCAATAAATGGTGTTGGGAGATCTGGACTACTACCTGCAAAAAAAATGAAACTAGACCACCAAATTACTCCACTCACCAATACAAACTCAAGATGGATAAAAGACTTAAATATAAGGCATAATACCATAAAAGTTCTAGAGAAAAAAATGAGCAGGAAAATTTCAGAGAGCCCACACAGAAATATTTTCACTGATATATCTCCTAGTACAAGTGATATAAAGGAAAGAGTAAACAAATGGGGCTACATCCAACTAACAGGGTTCTGTGTGGCTAAAGAAAACAGCAACAAAATGCGAAGGGAACCAACTATATGGGAAAACATATTTGCCAACGATACTTTGGACAAGAATTTGATATCCAAAATACATAAAGAACTCACATGACCACATATCAGGAAGAAACACAATCAAATTTAAAAATGAGCAAAGGACCTGAACAGACATTTCTCCAAGGAGGACATACAGAGGGTCCATAGGCACATGACAAAAAATGTTCAACACCACTACCATTAGCAACATGCAAATTAAAATCACAATGAGCTTTGGCTGGTGTAGCTAAGTGGATTGAGTGCGCATCTATGAACCAAACGGTTGCCATTTCAATTCTCAGTCGAGGGCACATGCCTGGGTTTCAGGCCAGGTCCCAGGTAGGGTGCTCATGAGACACAACCACACACTGATGTTTCTCTCCCTCTCTTTCTCCTTCACTTTCACTCTCTCTAAAAATAAATGAAATCTTTAAAAAAAATTCACAATGAGATACCACTTCACACCAGTCAGAACGGCCATCATTAATAAATCAACAAACAACAAGTATTGGAGAGGCTGTGGAGAAAAGGGGATCCTAGTGCACTGTTGGTGGAAATGCACACTGGTACAGCCACTGTGGAAAACAGTATGGAATTTTCTCAAAAAACTAAAAATGGAACTGCCATTTGAACCAGGAATTCATCTGCTGAGATTATACCCTAAGAATCCTGAAACATCAATTTAAAAACAGCCTATGCACCCCAATGTTCATAGCAGCACAATTTACAATAGCCAAGTGGTGAAAGCAACCTAAGTGCTCATCCGTAAATGAGTGGATCAAAAACTGTGGTACATTTACACAATGCAATAAATGAAAATTATGCAATAGAAAGAAAAAAATGAGCTCCTACCCTTTGTGACAGCATAGATGGATCTGGATAGCATTATGCTAAGTGAAATAAACCAGGTGGTAAAAGACAAATAAATATGATCTCACCTTTAACAGGAACCTAATCAACAAAATAAACCAACAAAACAAACAGCAAAATAGAATCAGAGACTTGGAAACAAAGAACAAAGTGACAGTGACCAGAGGGGTGGGCAGAGGACAATAACAGGGGAAAGGAGGGAAATGGGCAAGCAAAGGAACATGAATAGAGGACTCAAGAGCATGGGCAATGGTGGGGGGTGGAGTTACTAGGGGAGTGGGGGAGGATGGGGAAGGGGTGAGCAATGGGAAATATGACAGAACAATTATAACTAAATAATAATAAATTTTTAAAAGAAAGAAAAAAGAAGCTATGTGATCAAGGCACCAGAACCTCAGAATCTCCTCTATTTGCAAATTTAGAGTAACAAATGCCATAAGAGAACTCTCCCAAAGGCATGTCTTCCTAACACCAAGGAGGATAAAGAAAGATAACAACGTTCATTACCAAGTTGCCAAATGCCTTGTCTAGCTTCTAAGGAGTAAATCAACATCACTCTTCCTTTTTTACTTATAATCATGGAACAGTAACTGTATGGAGCTTCATCAACTCTAATTCTTCATCTTTATGATGAGAAAGCTCAGTCCAGGTAAAATTCAGCAACTTGCCCAAAATCACCCAGTCAGAAGTAGAGATTCATGAGATGAAGGCAGGGGCCCTCTAACTACACAGAGAAGTGTTCCTATACCTGCTTCATCTCCTAAGTGACCTGTTTCCAGGCACTTTGCTTTTGGTCTCTGATATGGTGCCAGTGAAGCTTCTTGCTCTGCCTTATTTCCTTTTCCTATTGTTGCTAGAATCTGAAAAATAAAGCTCACAAAAGAAAAGGAGTAGCAAAGACTAAAATGTATGATTCCATCTAGACTGATGACATTTCATTAGACAAAAAAACTAGTCAAAAAGAATCCCCAAAAGTAAATCCTGCTTCCAAAATAAGCCAAAATGGCATGTTCACACTATAAATTTGATTTATTTGCAGTATAGACAATAAAAACATGCTATCATCAAACTGCCTTAAATTAGGTCATTTTTTCTTTTCTCATCTTCACCTAAGGATACGTTCATGATTTTAGAGAGAAAGGAAAGGAGGGAGGGAGGGAGGGAGGGAGGGAGGAAGGGAGGGAGGGAGAGGGAGAGAAAGAGAAAGAGAAATATCTATCAGCTGCCTTCCATACATACACCGACCAGGAATCTAACCCACAACGTAGGGTATGTGCTCTGACCAGGAATCAAACCAGCAAACTTTGGTGTACAGGACAACATTCTAACCAACTGAGCCACTAGTCCAGTACAATTAGGTACATTGTCTATGAAGAAATTGAGTAGAAATAAGTTATGAGCCATCTAAGTACATCAAAAGCAGAGACAAGATCAGACTTAAACAGATTAAAAGTTTAGCTGCTTGACCTATGTTCAGGCTGTAAAGACCTGTTTGGGTTATGCAAAAACTCCTGAATTTTAGAAGGGCTCATCCATTTTTATGCCTATGTACCCTTCCCTTTTTGCCCAACATACTAACAGTTAAAATAGTTATAGTTAATATTCCTTCTCTTCAAATGCTATTCCTCTGTCCCTTTAGGCTTGCAGTACCTCTGGCAAAAGTGTTTCTGAAAGTGTTATCACTGTTTTACTATAATTGATACCTATAAACTGGCCAGTGCCGGTAGCCTGGCCAGTACCCAGAGTGAGAGCAGGAAGAGAGGGGAGGGGCCCCAGGAGTATGGATGTATTGTCTTCCTAAGCAGGCTAGCACAGTGCCTGACAGATCCCCCTGACACCCATGCAGGACGCAGTGAAAGGAATTCATTGTACTGAGCATGTGCAAGGCTAATGAGGGAAAAGCCCTCTGACTCCCTTCTGGTCAAGCAAAGACCTGTCAGTCTAGCCTGGGAAAACATGGGATTGTTTGGGGACCTGATTCCTCCTGAAGCACCTGGAAGTTTCAACATCTAGCCTAGGCCATAGAAATAGCTTATGTAATGTGAGGGAAGGGAGAGATGCATTCTCTCTTGGGTCTACCATGCGGATGTGCAGGCTGGTGCCCTGTGAGACCAGAGGGCCCCTGAAGTCATGTAGCCAACTGTGGTGGCAGCCCCACATACAGGTTCCCAGGAAGGAGCCTAAAGCCTGGCAGCAACCCAGAAGAAGCCAAGTCGCCTGGATGATCATGAAGCAGCCATCTGTGGTTCCCAAAGGACGGAGAAGAAACTCTGGGCACAGCTTTGCACTGGCCTGGCATAGGGTAGCTGGGTTTTCTTCCGGGTTTTCCAGAGGAGATCTGCTTTGAGACAGAAGACTGCCATTCTCCCAGACTGTGCAACTTTTGAATAAAAGACATCTTTCCTTTTCTCACCAAACCTCTTCCTCTAGAATTTACCTAATCTGGCAGGCGGTGGGCAGCTGAACCTACTTTTGTTTAGTAACACAGTGAGGTAAATAAATTGTATTATATTCAAATGTGTGGTGGGTAAAACACTATCCATCTTTATTCAGCATGACAAGTCTTGTTTTATTTATTAGTGAAAAAAAACCTTGCAGGGGACACGTTGTTATTTACAGAAGGATTTTTATATTGTTTGGTTTATCTAGTTCCTTATTTTTATGTCATACCAGCAGCAAAAATAAATAAACTTTATTTTTTGTGCAAAATCTAATAAAAGTATGGAAAATGACAACAAAAGTAAAATTATTGTGTTCAACACACACTTTATAGTCATCTACTCTCCAAAGGCAAAAGAAGGAAAATTGAATGAACATAGGGCATGAGGAATAAAGTTGCAAAATAAAAAGTAATAAGTAACACAGATATCAAGACTTGATAATGCCTCTACACATAAAATCATGTATTGGGCTGCCTCTAACTGAGAGATTTTCAACTGGTGTGCCTCAAAATTTTTTAAAACATGCGCTGCCTATTTAGTCAGGGGCACTGCACTGACCTCTTTTCCCTTAGATTTTCAAATTAAAAATAACAACAAGCAACACAGCAATGACTTTCCAGTGTGAATGAATCAAAATTATACCTATTTTTTTGTCAGGTCAGCAAAAGTATACTTTTTGGTGTGTCGTAGAATTTTACTAATTATTTTCCATGTGCCATGAAATGAAAAAGGTTGAAAATCACTGCTCCTACTTACTGGAAATTAAGTGAATGCAACATGAAGTTTCAAAAAAAAAAGTCTCTGGTGCTTTCACCTAAATCCAAGACAGACAGTGGTCCCCATGACTAACACTGCACATAAATCAGCAAATTGGCAGTGCTTGCTCTGTAGAACCTAAAGCTTAAGCTGTTTGGAGAATGAACTTCCTGTCATCCTAAAGAGGGTGGACCCTACCCAATCAGAATAAAGTAGTAAATTTTTTTGTTCTGAAGTAATAAGAGAGAGTTTATCTTACAGGACAGCCCTGGCTGGTGTAGCTCAGTGGATTGAGTGCCAGCCTGAAAACCAAAGTGTTGCTGGTTCAATTCCCAGTCAGGACAAATGCCTGGGTTGCAGGCCAGGTCAGCTCCCAGTAGGGGGCCCAGGAGAGGCAACATCACACATTGATGTTTCTCTCCTTCACTTTCTCTGTCCCTTCCCCTCTATCTAAAATAAATAAATAAATAGAATCTTAAAAAAATTAAAAGCTTACAGGACAGAAAGACAGTAAGAAAGGAGAGTGAGGGAGAGGAGGAGGAACAGAAGAAGGAAAAGGAGGAAGAAAAAAAGGGGGATGGGAGGAAGAGAAGGAGGAGGGAGAGACAGAGGGAGGTATTTTATATCCAGAACCATTTCACTGTTTTAGCACATTTTTATTGGGCTTATTTTTCTGTCATATTAATTTTACTCCAAGGAAGTTTATAAAAAGAAAAAAGAAAACATTTGCTTTTTATAACACAAGTTGCCCTTCTTAATTGAAGCAGTTGATTTTCAGGCTGTAGGATATCAGAAAACACAATAAGAGCTGGCAGCTTCATTTTCTATCAGTTTCCCATAACCTCCTCTCTTCATTCACCTTAAAAATAAAAGCAGATTGCCCTGGCTGGTGTGGCTCAGTGGATTGAGTGCTGGCCTGCAAACCAAAGGGTAGCCCATTCCATTCCTAGTTAGGGCACTTCCCTGGGTTGCATGCCAGGTTCCCAGTAGGGAGTGTGCAAGAGGCAACCACACATTGATGTTTCTCTCCCTCTTTCTCCTTCCCTTCCCTTCTGTCTAAAATATATAAATAAATAATCATTTTTTAAAAAGCAGATTATACCAAATCATTTCTAATATCTCAACCATCAGAAGAAACACTGAGGCAGAATCACAAAATGTATAGTAGCACAGGTTCTGGAACCACCTCTCCTAACAGCGTGACCTTTGATATTAACATACTTAACATCCACATGCTACAGTTTCTTCATTTGACAAAAAGGGAGGCAATAGTAGTAATACTTACTTCATACAGTGCGTGTAAAAGGTAAAGAAGAGAATCCAGTCCTGGTCAGTGTGACTCGGTTGGAGCATCAGACCACAAATTGAAAGGTCGCAAATTCAATTCCCAGTCAGGCCACATGCATAGGGTGTGGGTTCAGTCTCCAGTGTGGCATGTGCAAGAGGTAATCAATCAATGTTTCCCTCATATCAATGTTTTTCTCCCCCTGCTCCTATCCAATCTCTCTAAATTCAATAGGCATGTCTCCCAGTAAGGATTAAAAAAAAAAAAAAAAAAAAAAAGAAGAGTCCATATAAAAAATTAAGAATACTACCTCAGACATAGTATATGCTCAATTAATGTTATATATTATTATCATGACTGCTCATTAAATGTGCTTATATGAAGCAATTTGAAACACTTGGTTGAAAAAACAAAGTTCTTGCAACCAAAAATATTAAAGGGACCAACTTGAAGCACTTTTGAAAAAGTGTCATAAAGAAATGGGAAAATGATTAAGGAAGGAGGACCACTAACTAAACCAACAGTTGGGACAGGCTTTTCCTTAGACACTCTATTTTATTCAAATACCATATAAACACCAAGTTACTTTCTGGCTTTGATTTATAGTCCTTAGTATTTCTAATCTTATTGTTAGTTTGTGTTTTTATTAAATACTTTGAAATTGTATTGTTGGTCAAGTACAGTTTTCTGCCTTTTCCCCACACCCCTCCCCACCACCCTAACTCTCCCTACCTCCCTCCCCTGTTTCCATCCCCCTTTGTTTTGGTCCAGGTATTCCTGTAAACCCTTCACCCTTTCCCCCCATCGTTAGCCCACCCCTCTCCCCTACGGCTACTGTCCACTTGTTCTTAATTTCAATGTCTCTGATTATATTTTCCTTGTTTGTTTTGTTGATTAGGTTCCAGTTAAAGGTGAGTTCATATGGTATTTGTCCCTCACTGCCTGGCTTATTTCACTTAGCATAATGGTCTCCAGATCCATCCATGCTGTCTCTAAGGGTAGGAGCTACTTCTTCCATTCTGCCGCATAGTATTCCATTGTGTAAATGTACCATAGTTTTTTCATCCATTCATTTAAAGATGGGTACTTATGTTTCTTCCAGCATTGGCTATTGTAAGTTGTGCTGCTATGAACATTGGGGTGCACAGGTTCTTTTGGATTGATGTTTCAGGGTTCTTAGGATATAATCCAAGCAGTGGAATTACTGGGTCAAAAGACAGTTCGATTTTTAGTTTTCTGAGGAAATTCCATACTGTTTTCCATAGTGCTTGCACCAGTTGGCAATCCCACAAACAATGCACTAGGGTTCCCTCTTCTACACAACCTTTTCAATACTTGTTGTTTGTTGCTTTGTTTATGATGGCCAATCTAACCAGTGTGAACTGGTATCTCATTGTGGTTTGAATTTACATCTCTGATGGCTAGCAATACTGCACATCTTTTCATATGTCTTGGGACCCTCTGTATGACCTCCTTGGAGAACTGTCTGCTCAAGTCCTTTGAATATTTTTTAATTGGGTTGCTTGTCTTCTTAGACTGTAGTCATGTGAGTTATTCATATATTTTTGAAATCAAATTCTTGTCTAAGGTATCATTGGCAAATATGTTTTTAATACAGTTGGTTCTTTTTTCATTTTAATGCTGTTTTCTTTAGCCATGCAGAAACTTTTTATTTTGATGGGATTCCATTTGCTTATTCCTTACTGTTATGTTCCTTGTATTAGGGATCATACCAGTAAAAACATTGCTGCATGGAATATCTGAGATTCCTGCCTATGTTCTCCTAAAGGATATTTATGGTATCATGACTTATATTTAAGTCTTTTATCCACCTTTAGTTTATTTTTGCGTATGGTATAAGTTGGTGATCAAGTTTCATTTTTTTGCATGTAGCTGTCCAGATATCCCATACCATTTGTTGAATAGGCTATGTTTACTCCATTTTATGCTTCTTCCTCCTTTGTCAAATATTAATTGACCATAGAGAGTTGGGTTAATTTCTTGGCTCTCTGTTCTGTTCCATTGGCCCATGTGTCTGTTCTTATGCGAGTACCAGGCTGTTTTGATTACAGTGGCCTTGTAATACAGTTTGGTATCAGGTATTGTGATCCCTCCTACTTTGTTCTTCTTTCTCAAAATTACTGCTGCTATTCAGGGTCATTTATGGTTCCAAATAAATTTTGAAGTATTTGTTCAATATTTGTGAAATATGCCTTAGTACTTTAATAGGGATTGCATTTAATATATAAATTGCTTCGAGTACTATGGACATTTTGATGATGTTAATTCTTCCAATCCAAGAACATGGCATATGTTTCTATTTGTTTGTGTCTTCTTTAATTTCATTCTTCAGTGTTGTGTAGTTTTCTGAGCACAGGTCTTTTACCTTCTTGGTAAGGTTTATTAATAGGTACTTTATTTTTCTTGTTGCTATATTAAATGTGACTTTTTTTCCTGATTTTTGTTTCTGATATTTCATTGTTGGTATACAAAAATTTCTTTGATTTCTGGATATTGACTTTATATCCTTTTGTTTTGCCAAATTCATTCATTGGGTCAAGCAGTTTTTGGTGGAGTCTATAGGATTTTCTACGTCATCTGCAAACAATGACAGTTTTATTTCCTCTTTTCCAAATTGGATGCCTTTTATTTCTTTTTCTTTTTCTTTTGTTTTTGCTGTGGCTAGCACATCCAATACTATGGGAAATAAAAGTGGATAGCCTTGACTTGTTCCTGAGCTTACCGCGAAAGTTTTCAGTTTTTGCCCATTGAGTATGATGTTGGATGGCAGTCTCTTGTGCATGGCCTTTATTTTGTTGAAGAATGCTCCCTCCATTCCAAGTTTGCTGAGTGTTTTAATCATAAATGGGTGTTGTACCTTATCAAATGCTTTTTCTGCATCTATTGATATGATCATGTGATTTTTGTTTTTGCATTTGTTTATGCGATGTATTAAGTCTATTGATTTCCAAATATTGTACCATCTTGCATCCCTGGGATGAATCCCACTTGGTCATGTGTATGATCTTTTTAACATATTGCTGGATAAGGTTTCCAATATTTTGTTGAGGATTTAGCATCTATGTTCATCAGTGATACTGGCCTGAAGTTTAGTTTCTTTGTTATTTCTTCATCTGGATTTGGGATTAGGAATGATGCTGGCTTCATAAGAAGAGTTTGGGAGTCTTCCATCTTTTTGGATTTTTGGAATAATCTGAGAAGGATGGGGGTTAGCTCTTCCTTAAATGCTTTGTAAAATTCTCCTGTGAAACCATCTGGTCCCAGGATTTTGTGTGTCTGGAGTTTTTTGATTGCTGCTTCAATTTCATCTGCTGTTATTGGTCTGTTCAGGCTTTCTGCTTCTTCTTCATTGAGTTTTGGAAGATTATATTTTTCTAGAAACTTGTCCATTTTCAGCTAGGTTTTCAAATTTCTTGGCATATAGTTCTTCATAGTAATTTCTTACAATCTTTTGTATTTCTGTGGTGTCAGTTGTAATGTCTCCTCTTTCATTTCTGATTGTGTTTATTTGGGTCCTGTCTTTTTCTTGATGAGCCTGCTTAAAGGCTTGTCCACTTTATCTTTTCAAGGAACCAGCTCCTGGATTTATTGATCCTTATAATTGTGCTTTTAGTCTCTAAGTCATTTAATTCTTCTTTGATCTTGATTATTTCCTTCCTTCTATGCACTCTACTGTCTTTGTTGTTGTTCCTTGAGTTTTTGTAGGCAGAGGGTTAGATTGTTTATTTGAAATGTTTCTATCATTTTTAGGTAAAAATAATGAAAAATAATAATAATACACATAATAAAATCAGGTCTATAAGTGAGCATAGTGACATTTGTCTCATTTTCTCAATTTTGGGGGTTAGCCTTGTGCTCCCCTTTTGAGTCTGTCTCTGGACCCTTCATAACTCCACATCTTATTGTCTCACATGGGGGAATAAAGAAAAGGAAAAAAAAGGAGAATGGAAAGAAAAAAATTACCATAACCCTCCTGCTGACTTTACACCTTTTCAGCAAGTTCTGCTGGTCTTCCCAGTTGCCACAGGAAGAGGGGTCTGGGCTTCACTTTTCTCCCTATGATTTTGAGAGGATGGACACCAGGTTTGGGCCACAATACTCACAGTTGCTCAGACTCCAGCCCAGGTCCTCCATGAGCTGCCAGGCTCAAATCAGCCACTCAGTCTCTGGGCACGCAGCGCCAGTCAAGCTTGGGCACATGGTTCCACTCAGCAACTCAGCCTCTGGGTGCTTAGCCTGAAATCAAGCCCTGGTGAGTGGCTCCACTCAGCTACTCAGCCTCTGAGGCATGCAGCTCAAATCACCCTCAGGGCAAGCCGGCCACCACTTGAGACTTCCTTAAAAGCAGCTGCCCACTGTTCTTAATAAGCACATGGCTTTTTACACAGCCCAACTTTCCAACCAGTCCAGAGACTATCCGAGTCAGGGTACGACACAGCCCAACTCCTCCCTTCTCCAGGTGTCACCGGCACCCCAACTTCTCTGGTGCTAGTGGCCACAGTCCCACTGGATGTAAACCACTTCTGTGTCTCCCACTCTGTCTCTATTCCCCTCAGCAACTTCCAGCATCCAGGTCCCTCCTGGTGTCTGGCTGCTCCCCCTGCTCTGGTAAGGGAGAGAGCTGTTTATCTAACTCTCCTCCCAGTATCCTGCCACAGGCACTGGCCCAGCAGCCATAGCAGCCTAGGTCCTTGAGCAAATCCCAGGGTCCCTGCCATCCCAGCACAATCTCCTCACCATCTCTTTTTCAATGTCCTCTATAATTGTTGGTCTCCAAACTTCATATAAACTAGGATTCTGATGGCTGTTCACTCTGTTCCTCAGAAGATTGGCTAGGTGTTCCAGCTGGGCACAGGGAGAACTGGGCTCTGCTCCCACCTACTTCACTATCATCGTCTTCCTCTGAATATGTTTGGTTTTTGAACATTATGTTGAATACATGAATTCGAGTCAATGTGCTACTAGTCAGCATGACACCCTGATCGGTCTCCCAGAAACCCTTTTTCCTCTGACTTCAGGTGAGCTAACAGCAGCTCCATCTTGGCTCTCTATAATGGTATTTCTAATCTCACATAAACTCCCCTTCTATGAGGATTTGCTATTTTAGGTGATTAAACCTAACCAAGTTTAAAGTGTCAAGTTAAAATCAGAACTTGGTCATTGTGAATCCATTTTCCCTAGGGCTTAATCACTCTTTGGATTAAGTGAATGGACAACTCCCAGACTGCAACATTACAAGTACAAACCACAGATAAGAAACAGAACTTAACCTACCTTGCCGTGACTCTCTCAAATTTAACTGACTATTTTCTGCTAGGGCCTTAACAGTAACCTGTATAAATTAATAAATTATCAGCTTTACACTTTCTGTTACATTTCCTTGTTTCTCTGTCCTGTCCTCAGTGCCCACCACTTCCACATTACAAACTTGTAGAACACCCAGAGGACAGAGCATTTGTCTGAACCATCTCAAGGTCTATCCCGGTTGCTACCTAATATAGACACTTTAAAAAGTATAAGTGAAATGAGCATGGCATCCATTAGTATACAGGATCCTATGTTGTCATATAATGACTTCTTGAGTTTAACATACTAAAAGCCCAAGTAAATTGTTTTACCAGCCAATAATTAGGGAAAATTGTCCTCTTTAAGACTAGATATTGTAATTTTTTAAAAAATATATCTGAGACTTTTTGAGATACAGACTAAAGTCCAGAAGAAAAAGGGATCAACCAGTTTTCTCTCCTTACTCCCAGAAGTTATGAGGAATAATTTGTAATTCTATATTGACAAGAAAAGAGTAAATCACAGCTAAAGATTAACATTAAGATGAAATAAGGGTGTAAGTTCCTAAAAATAAAAGCATTTTAGGAACTTTAAAAGAATGAAAATGTTTGCTTTTTAGATGATTACCTGTGTTGGAGAGTTCCATCACACTCTGTTCAAACCCACCCAAGTACAGGCATGGAAAGATTTGCCCAACCTCACACCCCTACCACCCTCCCTGGAGTACAGGTTCATACATTTTATTTCTGGAGATTGGGCTGAAGAACACTGAAAACTGGGTTGCCTCTTAGGTAAGTAGAGTAGGAAGTAAACAAAATGTGGAGGCACAGAAATGTATCACATCATACCTGCTAAAAGTCAACAGAAGATGTGCTGGAAGGGGGCTAGGTCCTCACCAAATGCCAGTTAGAAGACCAACTTATTTCAGTGGGTAGGAGATGGAGGTGGAAGAGGGTATAGGGGAAATACATGGTAATGGAAAAAATACAATGAAAATAATGCAAAAAAAATAGCAACTCATGCAATGCTCTGGCCATAAGTGACACATTAATAAACTGCTCATGTGGAGAAAAAAGTTGGCTCCCAAGAAGTTCCCATGTGAGTGGGCACTGGACAACCTCTGGATATAAACTCTGCTATTGTTCATGACCCTAATTAGGAGCTTTATCTCTCCATTTAACCTCCCTCCATTTCGTCCAACCTTCTAAGGAATCTTATGTAGTCTTTCTGAGGAGAAATCTTGCTCTGCTTCCCTGCATATGATGCCACCCAGCTTTCACTCACCTTTCTTGTGGCAAAAATACCTCATTTTTGCCAAGGGAATCATCCTTCATCCATTGTCAGTTCAGGCACTTGGGTAAAACTAACTCTCCCCCTTGCAAATAGAAGCAAGAAGTTAATCTTCCTTCTATCTTCCTACACAAACTCTTTCTTAAAAAAATTCTGAACTTATCTCATAAGGCCAGCATCACCCTAATGCCAAAACCAATAAAGATATTACAAAAAATATATAATGAACCAATATCACTCAATAACATGGACATAAAAGTTAAACAGTCAGAAATTGAATTAACAACTTATAAAACTTACCCAACATATCATGACCTTGTAGGACTAAGGCCAAAAATCAACATCAAATTCACTAATATAATTCACTGTACTAACAGAATAACAAATAAAAGTCACATAATCATTTAAATTGACACAGAAAACGCATTTAACAAAGTTCCATACCAATTCACAATTTCAAAAAAATCTTCAGTGAACAAGGAAGAGAGTGAAACTTCCTCAATCTAATACATAAAAGCTATGAAAAACCTACAACTAACATCATATTTTTATAATGAAACACTAGACTATTTTTCTCTAATATTAAAAAAGGCTAGGATGCCTGCTCCTCCCTTTCTATTCAGAATTGTACTGTAGAACCCAGCCAATGAAGTAAATCAAGAAAAAGAATCTAATAACATACAGATTGGAAAGTAAACTAATGTGTTTTTTTCCCACTATCTTGGCTTCTATTGGGAAATAAACACCTGACCCAAATCAGGCTAACAGGTCCAATTCCTGAATTTTACTATGAACTCTATATTCTGCTGTGCTGTCTTCAGTGTGGAGAGAGACCTCCAAGCTTCTTTTGCCACAATATACTCTGAAAATAGAACTACCTCATTAGGTGAAAGGCCTAAAAATGATCCTAGTGACACTGAGTCATGAATCAAGCTTGTTTGAGAGTAGTTCAACTCCTTGAGCCATTCAGTAATATAAATTCTCATTTTGGCTTAGGCCAATATGGGTTATCACTAATAAGTTCTCATTTTCTTTCCTATCTTCTTTCATGTCTTAAATCCCCTCAGGCCTTAGACTTTTGAATACTTTTGCTCTTAAACCTAACTTGAATAAATAAAATAACAACACATAAATTAGTACAAATATTATACTCTCACCTATGTGATTCATAAAAGTAACACTGAAAAAATTTTATTTCCAACTGGTAAATCAAAATCAGTCCTCTATAAACCTCTTCATCAATGTTAAAGGTGACAGTATAGATTCCTCTGTTAATGCTCCTTCTAGATTCACTTTCCATATCACAATAGTAGTAAAATGACAAACATAAATGGCATATTTGTGCAAGGTAGAGGTAAGAAAATATACATTTTATTTATATTGATTATGGCCAAAGTCATCAGAATATGGGAAGTATGCAATACACATTACATTTTCAAAAATGAAGGCTCAATACAATTACTATTATCTACAACCAAAGTTCACCCATTTATAAGTTCATCATTTGTTCACTGCACAAATTCTTCCAAGAACCTTCAAAAAATCAACTCCAAAATTACTACAACTTCTACTTTGGCTACAAAGTAGGTGACAAAGTAGTGAAGTTGGCAACAAGATGGCAACAAAGTAGGTGAAAGCTACACACACCTCATCCCAAGACCAAACTAATTACAATTAAATTATAGAACAATCATCCTGAATAACCAACTGAAGACTAGCTGAAGAAGAGCCTTATAACCAAGGATTAACAGAAGAAACCACATTGAGAATGATACTATCTTTCTTAGATGGAGCATTCCCCTCTCTGTGGCATCAGCCTACAAGAAAGCAATAACCCTATATTATGGAATCCACCTCACCCAACCCTGTGAAGCTTATACCCTGCAAAGGAATGCAGCCAGAGCTCTTTCAGTGACTAAGCCTAATAGGTAGCCATCAAATAGAGGCAGATCTCAGGGTACTTTAGAATATTTGCTGACCTGTCCCTGGGCCCAGTGCTGGTAAAAGCTGACCTTGGTACACAGCTTGGTCCTTTCTGCCTATACCCAGACCAAGCAGAGGCAGCCAAAAACTTATCAGTGAAGATCCAAACATATTGCTCAGGGCCAGTCACAGGCAGTGTCTGACATTATCCTGCCAAGAGTTCACCTAAGAGTCCCAGAACCAACAAAGTGTCATGCTTCATACAACATCAGAGCAGTATCCAATAAGCTTCATGAGCAGCATATCCAAAGTAAGATCTTGGAGAAAACCAAACCCTGCCGGAGCGAATTTCACTTTGTGTAGTCAGCACCAGCATAGGAGCTCGCATGCTATGGTCAAGGTTGAGCCTCACAGTCACTCAGACTGAGGGTCAATCCCACACATGAATGGACAAATAACAATCAAGACTCAATTTACAACAAAAGAGCCCATGTAACCCAGTAAAGCCACATTTCTGGAGCTCCCAGCTGAGGTAATCAAGGAGATGGCAACACCAAACCCACAGGACACCTACCACATGAGGCCAAACTACCAAGAGTGGGAGTCATAGCAGATCTTCCTAATACATAAAAACAAATACAAAGACATAGGTAACATGAGGAAACAAATAAACAGACTCCAAATTTTAGAAAAATAAATAAATAGAAGAATTCTCCAGAAAAGAGGTTAAATGAAATAAAGGCAAGAAATTTATCAGATACAGAGTTCAAAGTTAAGGTTAAAAAGATGCTCAACAGCATGAAAAAAAAAAAAACATAGAAACCATAAAAAAGGACCAGCAAGAAATGAAGAATACAATGTCTAACATAAACAATACATTAAAAGAAATAAACAGTAGGTTAGATGAACTAGATGATCAAATCCACAATTTGGAAGACATGGTAAAAGAAACACCAAATCAAAGCAACAAAAAGAAAAAATAATTTTAAATAATGAGGATTTTTAAGGGACAACAAGAAGCATAACAGCATGCACTTCATAGGGTTTTAAGAAGGAGAAGGAAGAGAGACAGATATCAAGAACCTATTTAAAGAAATAATGACTGAAAACTTCCCTAGTCTAGTAAAGAAAAAGAGACACACAGTCCAGAAAGCAAAAAGAGTCCTAAATAAAATGAACTCAAAGACACTACCACCAAGACACAGCAAAATCTAAAAAAAAAGGTTAAAAAAAAGGAAAAGCCACAAAATAAAGATAGTTACCTACAGAGAAGCTCCCATAAGACTGCTATCTAATTTCTCAACAGAAACATTTCATGCCAGAAGGAATTGGTATAAAATATTCAAAGTGATGAAAAGTAAATACCTTCAACCAAAACTACTTTACCCATCAAGGCTATCACTTAAAATTGAAGGAGAAATAAAAAGCTTCCCAGTCAAGATATAGCTAAAGGAGTTGGTTACCACCAAATCAATATGATAAGAAATATTAAAGAGTAGGTATGAAGGAGGAAGAGGAGAGGGGAAGAGTAGAGAGTGAGGGGAGAGGGAAGAGCAGAGATGAAGGAGGAGAAGGAGAAAAAAGAGAGGGAGAGGAAGAAAAAGGAGAGGAAGAAAAAGGAAGAGGAACATAGTTAAAAGAATGAAATGGCAATAAATATGTACCTATCAATAATCACTTTCAATGTAAATGGCTTAAATGCTCCAATCAAAAGACATTGGGTAGCTGAATGGATAAGAAAATAAGACACATAGATATGCTGTCTAAAAGAGACTAGCCTCAGAACAAAGAATACATACAATGTAAATTTAAATAAATGGAAAAAGGAATTTCATGCAAACAAAAATGAAATAAGAAACTGAGGTACCAATGCTTATCTCTGACAAAATAGACTTTAAAACAAAGACTACAGAAAGAGACAAATAAGGATACTACATAATGATAAAGGGATAAATCCAGCAAGAAGATATAACCCTTGAAAACATGCACCCAACAAAGGAGTACCTGAATTTATACGTCATACCTTGATAGACATAAAGAGAGAAATCAATAGTAATACAGTCATAAGTAGGGGACTGTAAAACACCATTAACATCAATAAATAGATCTTTCAGACAGAAAATGAACATGGAAACAATAGCCTTAAATGACAAGCTAGGTCAGATGGATTTCACTGATATGTTCAGAGCATTTAAACCCATAAGCAGCAGAATACACGTTCTTTTCAAGTACATGTGGAATATTTTTCTAGGATAGACCACATGTTAAAAAATAAGACTCAACAAATTTTAATAATATTAAAATCATATCAAGCATCTTCTCTAACCATATGGTATGAAACTAGAAATTAGGAGTTCCAGCCAAGAGGGAGATATAGGCAGAAACACTTTGCTTCTTTGTACAACCAAAAGAAGGATAACCACCAATTTAAAAACAAACAAACAAAAAAAAAAATAAAACCCAGAACTGTCAGAAAATCAAACTGCATGGAAGTCCAACAGCCAAAGAGTTAAACATTCATCCAGACTGGTACAAGGGGTAGAAAGATGGGTGGAGAGGACACACTGCAAGGCAAGGTGGCAGACTGTGCATATGATCCCACAGTCATGTGTAGATAACCAGGGAGGGACAGCTGGAAAGCAAGACAGACCACAAAAACCAAGGTTTCAGCATAGGAAACTAAAGACTCAAAACTTCTGGCTGTAAAAATAAGTGGGGGTTGTGGCAGCAGGAGAAACTCTCAGCCTCACAGGAGAGCCTGTTAGAGAGGCCCAGAGGCCAACAGGGTCCTAGAATGTACAAACTTACCCACCTGGGAATCAGCACCCGAAAGAGCAGAATCTGCTTGTGTAAGCAAGGGAAGTGATGGAAAGTGGGGCGAGAGCTGAACCAGTGGCATTTTTCCCTTTTGAACCCCTCCCCCACATATAGTGCCACAACACAGCTACATGGATTGCTCCACCTTGGTAAATACCTAAGGCTCCTCCCCATTCAATATATCACTGAGACAAAGAAATATGTCCCAAATGAAAGAACAGATCAAAACTCCAGAAAAAGAACTAAGCAACAAGGAGATAGACAACCTATCTGATGCAGAGTTCAAAACACTGCTAACAAGGATAATCACAGAATTGATTGAGATTCGTCACAAAATGGAGGATGAAATGAAGGCTATACAAAGTAATATAAAGAAAAATATACAGGGACCCAACAGTGAAGAGAAGGAAACCAGGACTCAAATTAATGATTTGGAACAAAACAAGGAAGAAATAAACATCCAACCAGAACAGAATGAAGAGACAAGAATTCAAAAAAGTGAGGAGAGGCTTAGGAACCTCTCAGATAACTTTAAGTGCTCTGAATCATAGGGGTACCAGAAGGAGAAAAAGAAGAGAAAAAAAATAAAAACTTATTTGAACAAATAATGAAAGAAAAATTCTCCAATCTGGTGAGGGAAATAGACTTCCAGGAAGTCTAGGAAGCTCAGAGAGAACAAAAGAAATTGGACCCAAGGAGGAACACACCAGGACATATCATAATTAAGTTATCCAAGATTAAAGATAAAGAGAGAATCTTAAAAGCAGCAGGAGGAAAGGAGAAAGTTACCTACAAAGGAGCTCCCATAAGGCTATGTGCTGATTTCTCAAATGAAACCTTACAGGCAAGAAGGGGCTGGAAAGAAAGTTGTGAAGGCAAGAACCTACATCCAAGATTACTCTATCTGGCAAAGCTATCATTTGCAATGGAAGGGCAATAAAGTGTTTCCCAGATAAGGTAAAGTTAAAGGAATTCATCATCATCAAGCCCTTATTATATGAAATGTTAAAGGGTCTTAGAAATAGAAGATCAAAAACTATGAACAGTAAACTGACAACAAACTAACAACTGTCAACAATTGAACCTAAAAAAAAAACAACAACAACAAAAAAAAAACACCAGAAAACAAAACTAAGCACACAACTAGAACAAGTACAAAAACCACAGAAACGCAAATCGCATGGAGAGTTATCATTGTGGAAAGGGAGGGGAAGTATGGGAGAAAAAGGTACAGGGAATAAGAAGCATAATAGGTAAGCACAAAATAAAAAGGGGAAGGTTAAGGATAGTATAGTAAATAGAGAAGCCAAAGAACTTATATGTATAACCCATGGATATGAACTAATGTGTGGGGATGCTACAGGGTGGGATGGTACAGGGGGGAAGGGTATAAAGGGGAGAAAAAAATTGGTACAACTGTAATAGCATAATCAATAAAATATACTTTAAAAAATAAAAAAGAAAAAGAAAAGAAACAAGAAATCAATCTAAAGAAGTAAAATAAAAAACATACAAAGACATGGAGGTTAAATAAAATGTTACTAAACAATGAATGGGTAAAAACTGAAACTTAGAAAAACAAGATACCTTAAAACAAATAAAAATGGTACACAGCAACCTGAATCTGTGAAATACAATATAAGGAAGCAGTCCTATAAGGGAAATTCATAGCATTACAGGCCTGCCTCAGGAGACAAGAAAAATCTCAAATAAACAATTAAATTCATACTTAAATGTACCAGGAAAAAAAATAACAAAGTCTAAAGTGAGTAAAAGGAAGGAATAACAATGATCAGAGCAGGAATAATCAAAATAGTCTAAAAACCAATATAGGAATAAAAATAATTCTAGAGTCTCAAGATGGTGGTGCAGTAGGAAGGAGCAAATTTTGCTTCCCCCTACACACAGGAGAATATTCTGGCCAATTTACATTGGAATGGAGCAAACAGCCATCAGAAACACAGCATATTTGAAATCAGGAGATCAAAAAGTGTAGTGGACACTGAAAAACCAGATGGTAAGGAGAGTACTTCAGAACAATAAGAGCCCAAGGGGCAGTGCGGACACCAGGGCCGGGTCTGAGGCCCGGGCTGGCTCTCGCCAGGCTTGCCACAAGATTAGGGAGGGAGCTGGGTCAACTGCTCCCTCCCCAGGCAAACAAAGTTTTAGTGGCACTGGGATAAACCCAGTTGCTTGAAATCTCACAGAGAGAAGTTGGGGTCTCAGTGGCAGACAAGCTGGGGGTATGAACACCCACGCATATCCCAGGGAAGGACCGCATACCGGAGCTCGCCTGATTGTTGGTGGCCAGCGCCACTGGGACAACCACACACCTGAGCTCCCGGGGCCTTTGACTCCTGGCACCTGAGGGACAGCTGCGGGCCTGGGCTTGTGAGAGGCCGGTGCCCACGGGTCCTTTGGCTCCTGGAGCCGTTGAGACAGCCACGCGCCTGGGCTCGCGAGAGAGCCCAGCACCATTGGAACAGGCGCACCCGCAGGACGGCTGTTCCGATGCCTGCCTGAGCTCACGGAGCCTCTGGCGCCCGGTGCCGGAGGGACAGCCACTCACCTGAGCCCGCTATCCATTGGGGATGATTGCACCAGGATTGGCACCCATATGTGACCGCAGGTGGCTGCGAGATCATAGGCACCTGAGTGCAACTGGGATAGGCACATGCATCCTCAGAACTTAAACCTGAGGCCCTGGGCGGAGAGGCCCAGGGTTAGCTCTGAGGACAGTAGCACAAAGATAGCTGAGTGCTGAACAGGGACAAAAGCGATACTGTCACCCCTAGACCATTGCAGCCAGCAAGAACAGAAACACCAGCTCAGCAAAATTGAAAACAGCAAGAGTTCTTGGGTTTTTTTTAATTTTATTTTTTCTTTTTTCTTGTGGCTTTTTTCTTTTTTTCTCTTTTTAAATTTTAATTTTTTTCTACTTTTTTTATTATTTTTATCTTTTTTTAACCCCTCAACACCCTTTGCTTTGCATATCTTCTTTCTTGCCTATTCCTTCTTCCTTTCTTTCCAATTTTATCTCATCTTTCTTCCTCTTTTTTCTTTTTCTTTCTTCTCTTCTTTCTTCTCTTTCCATTTTTTCCTGTTTTCTCTTTTTAAATACCCACGAGTAAGACAAAAACAAAACAAAACAACACAGCAACAACAAAAAACCAACCCTGGAACTGTGAAAAAAACAGAGATGATCCCAAGGAGGGGGCATTTCAACAGATAAGGTAGTGGAAATTGTGAACACTAGGATACCTGAAGCAGACAGCACCACTGAATGTCACAGGTATTCTACCACAGAACTTCACAGCATAAACCCAGGGAGCCAGAACAGATCAAGTTAAGAAGTTAAGGCTAATAAGAAGAACCTTGAAAACAATGGGAAGACAAAGAAACAATCCCCAAATGAAAGGAAAGGAGGAAGCACCAGAAAGAATGCTAAATGAAACAGAGGCAGCTCAACTGTCAGATTTTGAGTTCAAAACCATGGTTGTCAGGAAGCTCCATGAGCTCTCAATGAGTAACCAGAAACTACAGGGAAGCTAAGATGAACTCACTACAAACTATATCAACATGAAAAAGGAAATAGAAACTATCAAAAAGGGCCAAGAGGAAATGAAGAGTACAATTTCTGAACTGAAGAACACAGTGGAAGGAATGAAAAGCAGAATTGATGAAGCAGAAGATCAGATTAGTGAGTTGGAGGACCAAGTAGAAAAAAACACCCAGAAAGAGCAAGAAAAGGAAAAGAGGCTCAAAAAGAATGAAGAGGGATTAAGAGAAATGCAAGACAATATGA